>JPYR01000228.1:45404-58505 GCA_000775305.1 Belgica antarctica
AATTTGGACGTTAATTTTTCATAAAATATTTCTTGGTAAAACGGCGGCACTGTGAAGTGCAGCCGTTAAATTTTTCAGTGTCGATGCGAAAACCGTGTTTTGCAATAGAAAACCGTGTTTTGCAAGATCCAATCAAGCCTCATGCAATGTCTTGGAAGTGTAGTAGGTTTTTGTTTAAACACAATTACGGTTTAGTACAAAATTTAAGAAATATACTTTAGTACTCAATTTACCCTTCTGTTACATTCACCACCAAACGAAATAAGTAAAAAACTTCTTTTATTGAGAATTCTGAAATTTATCTTTATTCAAAGGCAAAAAAGTTCACAATAAGCAAATGTTTAGCTTGGCAAAAACTTTCTACATGAAAAGTCAATAAAACACAGTGCAAATGCTTTGAGAGATCCAAAAGTGCGTCTTAAACTTTTCTTTTCATCACAAAAAAAGCTTTTGAGTCGAAATAACAAATTTCAAAAAGAGTAACAGTGTAGTGGAGTGTGTTTGTCTTGTAGTGTTTAAGAGACCAAAAGCAAGAAAAAGCTCGTTGAGGACGAGTTGAACACATTTTCATCATTCGTCATTGATTTGGCTCGTTTTGTACTGCTTAATTAAGGAATCAACTTTAAAAATATTTTCATTTGGTTAAACTTTTTGGCACTTTTGTTGCAATACGCGAGAATAATTTGTTTAGTTGTGAACAAAAATCTTGAGCAATAGTAAAATTACAAAATTTGCGAGTGATGAGCTAACTTTGAGTCTGCTACCACGTCCACATTGCGACCGGTCTGCATTCTTAGGGTTGAAGATCGGTTCCTGTGAAGATGTTGGAAAGGATTTTTTTTTTGATTAGGATGAATTTATAGGGGTTTGATCTATTTTAAGGTTAGGAATGCCTGAAGGTTCATTTTTCAAGATAACAATAATGTTGAGTTTATGTTTCAATTACATTGTCAAGGTTACATAACTTTGCTACTTTTTCAAGTATTTCAACGTTCGAAAGGTCAGAGATTTCAAGGCTATGACGTTTACAAGGTAACTTTTTTTTTGAAAATCAACGATAACTGGGTGACTCAATTTCGCTGCTTGGAAACTTTACAAATGTGCCAAGATTTTCCAACCCGTCAATTTCTAGGTAACATTCCATTACTAATCTACTTACCTTGAAGTGATGTGTCAAGCAGGTCTTTGGGCGGCTTCTAAAAAGCTGCGGCATTCTCATTTTATGGCAAAATGTTGAATTATCGTATTCGATCGTCTTAGGTACGTTATTAAACTCTTTGAATGCATGTGATTGAGATTTGCAGTTTCGATTTGTAATAAGCAAAATTAGGTTGCTGTGCGCAATTCTATGGACAACAAATGGTCGACTGCATTCATCATAAGGCTTAAGAAAATTGCTTTCATCTTTAGTTAGGGTATAAACTACGTTAAATTTATCACATTTGTGGGGCCTGGATCGTTTAAGATGTCTTCTCAAAATGTACTCGGTGCCGTTTTCTTCGATGCACCTTTTGTATCGGTTTATCTTTTTATCCAAGCATCCCAAGTACTTTTTATTCAAAGTGTCGTTAGAACTGACTTCGTTGTCATTCAAACAGGTCATGAATTCTTGTTCGTGAACGTTTGGGCAGACAAATTCACGGTCTTCTTCCGAGTTGTAGAAATGATGAATGTCGGGGTACATAACTGAGTGAACAGAAAGTGTAAGCGAATGAATAAAATAGAACAATTAAGACTTACGATTGGACATGTAGGAAGGAAGCGCATAAACTGTCGACAAAAGCGTGAAAAACGTTGCAATCAAATATTTAAATGGATTCCAAAGCATCGCTTTCAAAGCTGAATTGCGCTTCATAATTGCCCCGTACTCTGTCATTCTGTCTTGATAGCAAACAGCTTGGTAGTCGTAAACTTTTATTGGTTCATAAACACCGTCTTCTATCAGAAGACTCATCAGCCTGTTCTCCACCGATCCGAAGAACTTTCCGGCGTGGTAAGCTTCGGGGTCGGATAAAATGTAGGCGTTGTCGTCGATGACGTAACAAAGTTCTGCAGTGTCACGTGGGCACTGTGGAAAGGAACAAAATAAAAGTCTCTAGATTTTTCAATGAGATAAACTTAAGGCACTTACACTTCTTTCCATAATTTCTTCAAGTTTCGCGTGTGCGAATTGGTAGCCAATGACGGCTATCGGTGTTTTGACTGCTCCATCGCGGATAAAAATTGCGTGGGTGGCAGTAACGCGCGGGTCATTTTGTTCATAAGCACCGAACTGAACAGAGTAAACGAAGCTGTCTGGATTGTCCTTGTTGAATTCCACCGCGTGTTTGTACCAGTCTTCGTCGATTCCGTTCTTCATCTTGTTAGCAAACTTGTCGGATCGGACTCTTCTGTCGAAAACTTTGAAGCGGAGAAGTCCGCTGTGAGTTGAAATGAACGACGTTCTGATGTTGAACTTTTCAATGTAATTCATTTCTTTGGTACGCTTTGGAAACTCGGCTGGAAAGCCGCTGGTGGCTTTGGCGTCAAAAATCAGCATCTGCATTAATCGTCTGTCACAAAGCGTCTCGTTTGAATCCAACTTGTCTTGTTTCCACTTCCAACCTGAAGCTTCAAACCTCTCAAGGTAGAACACAAGTTCTTCTTCAGGCGTCATTTCACAGTTGTCGGGGTCGATCAAACCCAACTTCATGTCTTCAAAGCTTTTTCGGATTCCACGACAGTAAATCCAATCAGGATGGAGTCGGAAGTTCTCATCTCTGAAGTACTTCAAAAGGTTGGATCCCTTCGACATCATTGAATCAACCTCACTCTCTGGAACTTGAACGCGGCCAACAAAGTGCTCAGGAAAACTTGCAACCACGGTGAATGGAGTGTCGGCGATTTTTCTCCAGTAATAATTGCGGCGAAACTGATGTACGCGAAACTGTTGAAAAATTATTACTTTTAAAGTTTGAAAATACATTTTGAAAATAATAACAAACTCTGAGAAGAAAATCTGCTTACCATGTCATCGTAAGGCTGCAGAGCTAGCATGAACTTTGACCCCGACGCTTTTTCTATAATTGCCTTGCGGAACTGTTAGAAATATGATTGAAATTATTCTGACACATTGACCTACTTGTTAACTGACTTACTTCTAGCAAAAATGAACTGAAATCTCTTGGATCATAGCCGTCAGCCATTAGTTCAACTTCAGCCATGTCTAAAGAGTTGTAAGCCGGCTTCAGGATTTTACCTTGAAACTATAGAAGAATTTAATCAATTTACATATCAAGAACACGTTTCAGCTAAACTCACAAACGGTCGAAAGTCGGGATGAGTCAAAATATTCCCGTTCTGATCGATAATGAACACATATCCACCCACGCCTAAGCGATGGCGTTGGAACAGTCTTTCAAATTCAAATAAAGGCACATCAATGGCTGCTACACCCATGAGATGAGACTCGTTCACACCTCGTTCGAACGCTGGCATCGACACCGTCGTCATGAACATGTACTTTCGATACTCAAGATCAACTTCTTCCGAATCTTTGTATTCTATGCATGGATACCAGTCGTATTCAGCCAAATAATCCACAGTTCTTTCACGCTGCATTTCTCGCTGCCTGCAGTTCCAATCGTAGTTTGTCGTTTTGTGTGAATCAATCATGTCAGCGTACATGTTCGACCACACGACTGGATTCTGAGTGGACAGCACCAAAGGTCGCGATATAACTGGAACGTACTTCAGTGCGTTTTCTCTCGTCTCTGACAAGGTGTCAATCTGTGCGTAGTAACCGCGGTTCTCACAAGCCATCAGTTTGATTTGTTCAAAGTCACCTTCTGGGATCTGGTCACCGATGAGAAAGGAAAACACTCGAACATTGTTTCCTTTCTTCCAGTTGTAATCGCGGAAGATTCCTTGAATCGTCTCGTTGTACTCCATACCGTCGGTAATCAACATAATGACTTGATTGCAGTTCGAACTCGTTATCGTGTGGTTCTCCAGAATCTCAAAAGCTTCCTTCAACGATTCAGCTAGATCCGTCTGTCCACGTGGTTCAATGTCGTTCAATGCCAGTTTAAGATCGAAAATATTCGACGCCGTCGCTTGTATCAGTGTTTTTGCCCCGCATTCCATAAGATATTCCGCCGTGTCATGGAATTGCAAAATATTCACGTAATCATTGGGCGTCAAAGTGTCGAGAATTTGTCGAATGGTGTCTCGTGCCATAGCGATTCGTTTGCCAAGCATGGATCCAGCGCGTTCGACAAGGATCATCACGTCTTTTGACGACGACGCCGCCCCAGTGAACCAGTGACGCATCCGACAATCGTACGTGTTGATCGGATGGAAGTTCCACTCGGTGGCTGGGAAGTGGCGCAAAAGCCCCGTGGAGTTGCAGAAATATTGCCAGCCGATGGACGGTTCGTGCTTGTAGTTGGCTAGGAAGGCTCGGTCGATGCCTTTTGTGCGGTGAATTATCCGCAATATGGTATCGTTTTTGTCAAAGACATCTACGGGAAAGAACACGGATGCTTCTCTCGACTTTACGTTCACAGTTTCATTGAACTTTGCGTAGCATCCGTATTTGGACGCTTTTCCTTCGTCGTCATCATCGTCGTCTTCATCGTCTGTTACTGGTGCCGCTTTGTCAGACTTGTAGCAAATTTGTGCTTCATAGTTTGGTTTTCTCTTCTTCGTATAGTTGGCGTCTTGCGACAGCAATTCCAGCCTTTCATCTTCAAACTTTTTCAGACTCAAGATTTCAATTCGGAACTTGTCACGCTCACGAGTGTTGATGAATGTGTAGTTTTCATAAAAAGTTTTATTTTCTTGGATGTTTGTTAAGTTTTCGGCGACTTTTACGATGCGCTGTTGATGAAGCAGAGAAAATTGTATCAAACTGGGACTTAACGATGATTAAATTTGGTCCAAACTTGCTTCAATTAAAAACTAAATTTCTACAAGATCGTCCCAAAAATGTTATCACTAATGTTCCAACCTTGTCAACAAGTGGTTCCCACAACGATTAATTTACCTTTACGGAGTTTATTCTAACATCAAGCATGACTTTCAAGTCCCGTGCGATTTCATCCACCAGCCTCGTGCCACTCTTGTTCACAACCCTTGCCTGAGAAAAGCTCTGCGAGTGTCGACATAAGAAGAAAAAAGAAAGAAAGCAAAACTTTTCTGTGATGTCACGAATCATATGATTTTACACACAACGTGCAACAACTTTTCCGTATCCATTCACCAACACAGACAGAGCAACGACGAAAAGAAAATCTCATTCATTCGTTTTACACCCAGCCACACTCGCTGTGACGTCACAGAATCCTTTTTTCACCAATTGGCGGCGCGTGAGTGGAACAAACGCGTGTGCACCAATTTATTTTATTTTTTCTCTAAAATTTCACCTCTTGAATTTCAACTCGCTTCGTGATGGCATCTCCCACATTCCACAGCTCTTCTCCGATCTTCTTCGCCAGTTGCTGAACCCTGCAAGGGAAAAACGCTTGAACACAGCTAGATACAACAAGAAGTCGACTGCCTACATGCGAAAATCGATTGTGTCGAGACTTTGGGCGCCAGAAGTCTTTGCGTAGAGATTTAGCAGCAAAACGGTTAAAATTAACTGTGCTTTCATCATTTTCCACTTTCACGCTGCTTTATCTGACACTTGACATAAAATTTGGTGAATCTACGGGTTTAACTACATTAAAACTTAAATACTTCCGACCACAAACTCTTTCTAGGAACTGAATCTTGCTTTGGTTCAAGAGAAACTACAAGAAAGAGTCGCGAATCCAATGATTTTATCTCGTTTGACGCGATGCGACTTTTCATCGACTCCAACTTGTTTCGCGCAGACTCACAAGGACCGATCCCTGAACACGAAGGAAATTTTCATGACCGTTCGCAACTAACAACAGCATCCAAGCCTCAACATCGCTTTCTTGTCTTAAACCTTTCATTTTTACGCAGAGTTTATGCACGGAATAATGAGTATTTACGTGAGTGGAGTCGTGTTGGCATGTGGAAATTTTACGATATCTCTCGTTTGGGCATTAAAGTGCCTGGTGATGTTTGATGGCAGGTTTCCTTGGGTGTTGTAAGCGTAATAGGTTGATAGATATACCAGGAAAATTTGAAGGTTTATTGCTGCTGGCTTCAGGAGTGGGAGAATGTGGCATTTTTTGTTGGAATCTTCTTCGCCCAGTTTTCGTTAGTTCAAACCCAGTTTTGTCTTAGTTTGTGCGACATATTTGCAACAATTGTGAAGGTTTTTGTGCAGCATAAGCGCGTAACAATTTTGCAACAAAACTTTATTCAAACAATAAAGTTCAAGGATGATTTTATTGCTTTGCAGTAGTTACATGATGATGGGAAGATTATATTATGAAACACCCCGCCAAAACCTCAACTGGATTGGAAAAACTATTAATTAAAAAAATTAATCAGTTTTCATGAACATTTATCAAAAAATGTTGATAAAGATTTTTTCAAACATGAAAAGAACATTTTTAAGAAACACCCTGCAAGTTCACTCTCGAAACTTTCAATTTAAACTTATTAAAATCATCAAAACTTAGCTACTTAAAACTTCATGAATAACAATGCCTTCCCCTTGATTCAATCACACAAATCGTCCTCGATTTACAAAAGACAAATTGCATCAATGAACGAAGGAATATTCTCCATTGTTTGTTGTGCTTATGACAAATTCCTTGTAATTTACCTCAATTTCCCTTGTTTGTCAGAGGCAATTTGAAAGAAATTTATCCACGCACGCAAAGCAAAACAAATGTTTATGATTAGTGAATTTGTATTTCGGTTCTTTTGGTTGATGTGGACGTTTAAATGTGATGTCATGGTCGATTAATCTGCAAAGATTTCATTTTAGCAAAGATTCTTCTCAAGATTGTTCACAAATTATGTTAGCAAACTTCTTGTTTCTTTCTGAAAGCAAACTTCACCGTAACTTCTACCGACCTCAATTGTACTAAATATTTCATCCACGCACACACGAAAACTTTCGCAATTATTCACGTTCACGTCTCTCAATCTCTCGTTCCGTCGTTTCTTCCGAAATGAATTTCCGTCTGCAGGATTATGTGAGAAGTCTTTCTCGTTATGAGGCCAACTAATTCGTGGACATTAATTTCATTGTCGTTTCCCAGATTGCACTGACACCGAGACCGACATGTGTTTTTATTGCTCGACTACAAATGTCTTTCCGTCTTTGCGACTGTGTTTCATGGTGAGTTCATTTCGTGAAGCCAAGAGATCAACCTTAAGTGAGATAAATATGATGAACGAAACTTCATTCGCATTTCGTCTTCTTTAAATGTTCGTAACGCTCTGAGCTTTTATTACTGGCTTAGTGACACAAGAAATTGTCTATCACACATGAACGGCAGGTGCCAGTTAATTTACTGCGTTTTGAAAGTCGCCAAGTTTTATCGTTTTGAATTTCAGTCATCAGTTCAAGTCAACCTTTGCACTCATTAAATTTGTTGGGAGAATTTTAATTAGCGAAGAAAGATTTTTTTTCATGCTGTTTTCAAGTGAAGGTAGCCTTGGAGCGTGAGTTTAATAGATTTTTTTGCTTAGCTCTTGTATCATTAAAGATGAAGTTAATGGAAATTTCAAATTTAATTACTTGCTACATCACTCAGGACTGCCCCCACCCCAATACACCCTTTTTATAACGTTTCTTATCGAAATTCTTTATCAAAATCCATCTTCAGACGAGTGTGTAAATTTTCTAATTATAAAGAATCATTTTGCACAGCCGCTAATTATTTAATGACAGATCGTCCACATTTGATAAGAATTTATTTTCCCCTTGAACATTTATTCGGATAGCCCTTTACTCAACAGAAGTTGATCACAATCGACCATCGCTCAATTTGCGCTGAATGTTTTAATTAAAGAGTGCAAAAAACCGGAACATCAAACGGATCAGACGCGTCTAGCTTTAAATTCCATTGAAATTGGCTTTTAGGAAATTAAATTCCAATCTCTGTCGGCTGGATTGTGATGTTCAATAGACTCGTCTCTGGTGTTCCCTTCATTAAAATGAAGAAATTAATTTTCCAATTCATGACAACATTTCTGTTCGAAAGTTAATTAAGATGACTCGCAAGTTCACACTCGCGCACCGACAGAGAATCCCGAGCCTTTGAAATGGTAATTTTCTACTAATAAAAGCCGGGAATTACAAGCCATGAAAGTATGTCTTAAAACTTTATGATTGTTATTCAATCCGATGCATTTCCTTTCCAAACAAAACATCGACATCGGCCTTTCGGTGAATCTTCTCTCGTTTTTGTTTTACAATTCATCTCTCGACGATTATTCGTGCCTTCACTTCTTCCTTTTGTTCTTAAAATTCTTAACGCCTTTTAATGAAATGATTGCTTTTCACAACGAGCGAGGTGTAGAACCGCGAGAAGCGGAGACTCTGTAATTTTCGAAGCCTTCAAACGCCCACACTTTGGGGATAGAAGAATAGAAAGTGTGGAAGATTCGGGGAATTGTCGATTGCCAGTGCTAAAGTTGCCGTCCCCCAAAAAGTTTGGGTCGTGCAGGTATTGTTTCAAAAGTCAAGTTGAGATGCTGGAAGCTGCTAATGATTTTTCTAAAATTGTCAAAGTCATTTTGAGGTTATAAAATGATTTGACATGTAACGGGTTTAGGCTGATAGGGCTTGAGATATATCAAAATATTAACATTACAGTAATAGTATTTGTTTCAATTTAAGGTTAGAAGTGTTGTACTTAAATTCGTTGTCACTTTCAAGATCAAGAACAGCTAATAATTAAGACAAAATATTACATTTTCAAATTGACCGTCAAACCGCCAAGTGTTTGTACGAATTTAGTGGTCCATTCGAACTCGTGCTAATACTGAACGTTAGTTTTGTAAACTTTTCTTAATTCTAAATTGTTTTTCTTATCTCAAATTCATTGACAACTTGGCGCCACTGGTTTTTTCATTTTCTCAAAACCTTTCGATATCAACTCTACCTCAACACAATCCAGTCACTAATTATGGAGTCATTGAAATCTTGGGTAAAATTGGATCAGACACCACGTGCAGCTGGCATTAGAAGATGCCTGCATTGACATGGAAAGTGAACTAAAATGCATCTTTAAAGTTTTGAATGCCTTCGAACGATCGAGCTACTCAAAAATCTCCCCCTCGAAGATTGTTTTATTATTCAAGAAGATTTACTGGTAAATCGCATATTTTAAACTTCTCATGATGCGTTTGTCAATCTCACATAAATTCACGAATGTTTTGAGAACTGATGACCTCTTGAAACGAACCGGGGGCAACAAGGAGAAAAATTGTTGTGAAATTAATTATTAATGTGAGAACGCATTCAAGCTGCAGCAGACGAGAAAATATTCAAGCCAGAAACATCTCTTAATACGAGTTGTGATGACGACCACCCGCTTGCAACGAACGCAGGTCAACAACTCATCTGTGAAAGAACATGTGAAAATGTGTTTTTTGTTTTCTTAGCGACAGACATGTTGAGATTTGGCACTGAAACTTGGCTTCGAGAAACACATTCAAAAGTGAACATTTTGTTTGTTTATCTAAACAAGTTTAATCGAATGGAAAAAGTCAACCCTTCTTGAGCAGTTCATTTGAATATTTATGAATTTCAAAGAAAAAATTGTCATAAATTGATTTTTTCTGTGAATCAAAAGGGGTGGAGAAGTGGAAAGAACAAATCCGGTTATTCCTTTGTTGACACAAAATTGGCAATTATAAAAAATTCGTGACAAATGTGCAAACTGACAGCGAACAAAGGAAAATTTATAAATTAATGTGAATTATTCAAACTGTGCTATCATACATTTTTCAGGTGATTAATTCTTTTCAGAATATTTGAAGATTCTTTCAAGGTTTTTACTGTTAATTTTATAAATTTTATGATTGGTTCACCAGGATTACATAAAAATTATATTTTTCACACACTGCGCTTTCAAGCTATGATTTTACGACTCATTTCGAGCTTAACTGAATTCAAAGGTAAGACAATGAAGTTACATGTAGTAGATGCGTCTAGTCACAAAAAACCAAATGAATTTTATTAAAGTTAAAATATTTAAGCTGACAAAGTAACCACACATTAAAAAACATCTTTAAAACCTAAAATTTATAAATGTTCATCCGCATTGACCTAAAAAATTAATATTGAAGCATAAAATCGTCTTCCAAAAATGTGTTGTCACTTCCGATGAACTGAAATCAAAAATTGAAAATCCTTCATATTAAATTATCAAACATGTGTTCACAAAATCCTTTCCCAGGCTTGATCCACCTTTTATGCTTTAGTTTGATGACACGATCAGGTAGAACCGATGCTTCCACTTTTTATTCTTGAAGCATTGCATTTTCCGACGATCGATTTAAACCCGAAATTTTAACACATTTCAGTTTCAGTCGCAACATGTTGCCTATCAGATCAAGTTAATTATGGAGTCTGACTCCAAAAAAGTCAGTCTCACTCGCTCGATGTCTGATGGTGATGCGACGAGAGTAATTGATTCAATTTTACTCCGCAACAGACTTCACGTTTTTTCAATTGTCACGTTGAGTTATTATAATTGTGCTTAAAACATCTCATTTCCCATTCATCCACCCTCGCACAACTCAAAACTGACGACAAGTCTTCATCTGCAATGATGATTCATGTAAAATCATAATAAAACATCAATTAAGAAGTGTTTTTCGAATCCGAAGGCTGAAAGCCGTTTTAAAACTAAAATATGCAATAAATCATCATTTTCGCGCGATTTGAAAAGGAAAAGTCATCACCACGACACGCGCCGTGCCTTTCAGTGCTTGTCAAACGCAACAAATGTAGAAAAATGATTGTATTTACGACTGATGGCGGTGGCGTTGCCCTCGAGCTGTAATCACGAATGTATCAAATTTTAAAACGGCGGCATTTTAATGAAGACAAGGGGAACTGAAACTCAAAAATCCGTAACAAATCCTGGCGCGTAGGCCAAGATAAAAGAGTGCAGGCATCGTGCAGCGATAACCAAGCAATTACAAAGACACTTGTTTCAGCATGACAAGACGAAGTTTGATAATCTTCGCAACGAAGTCATTGACAATTGAAGCGTTTTATTATAATTTTTGAAATTTCAGCGATGCAGTCAGGGAAGAGATCAAAGAGCTGAGTTTAAAGAATCTTAATTTGTGCTTGTCATTTCGTGTTTTCATGGTCTTTCCCAACGTAAAATGTATGAAGGGTTGATGCAAACTGTGATTACAGAGTGCAGTGCAAGGCGCACGTGGCGACCATAGCAATAATTTGAGTTGGAAACTTTACAATCGGAATTGCTTGAAGCATCGTTTAAAAATTAGCAGCACCGTAGTTTGCAAATACTTTGGAACTTGTGAAAGTTTTTGAGTAGAAATTTCTTTTCAGTTTTGTATACAATACACAAATTCATAATCCCAAACGTCAATTATTTGATCCAATTAATAAGCTTTGAATGAAATTTGAATTCAAAAAACCAAATTCGAATTCATACAAACCAAAAAGTCTCATGCAAGCTTCATTTATTCAGTCAGTCTGAACTACAATGAAAACTAATTAATACTGTGTTAGAATTTTTCAGCGTGGCTGATCCCAGAATTTCACCAAACTCTCGATGAACTCTCCAATTAATTCATAAAAAGCAATCGACGAGAAAAATCGATTTGCATTTTAATTGAAAACTAATTGAGTTGACGTTGATGTGATTTCCATGCAATGTTACATCACGAGCGTTAACATACGACAGACGACAAGAACGTTGGATGTGCTTTATGAAATGCTAATTTGATTATCGGCTTCCAATTTATCGACATAAATGTTTTGATGTTGAATAAAAAGGATGGAAAACAGATTTTCATGTGAGTTTAACAGAGTTTGGAATAAATTACAAGAGAGATCAATGTTGATGTCGTGTACGCACAAGCTTAACACCGATGGAATTAAGAGATGCATTTGCGAGAACAGTTCATTATAAAAATGAAACTTCATTTTGTGGCTGCAGAAGCTCCTTCATTCCAATGGATTGCTTGAAGTTGTGCAGTAAAGATTTTTGATATAATTTATGACCTTTCAATACGTTCGATTGATAAAATTTACGAAATTTGATTGAAAAATCCTTCGCAATTCCCAAATCTGAACATTCCAGCTGTGCTTGGAGATAACAAAATTCCAACCGTTCACATACACGTCCCAAAGCTGTCTCACCCTGTTCACAGGTGAGTTATGAACGGAATTTTTCACCAAAATCCAATAACGCACATTTCAATAAACGTCAGCGATGAAAACCTTTCAATTGAATCTTGAAACGAATCCAGCACAGCCACGCATAACACCCTCACAGTAAATCCCATGAAACTCAACCAGCATGTCAATAGAAAAACAAAAGATGCTTTTTGACAATGGTAATGATTGATTTGTATGATATCTTAACACTTTATTTATGTGTGTGGGAAGGAAAAAATCCTGCGATTGATATCCAAGCGTCAATAATTTCACTTCCAATCCATTACCTTCCGGTTTCCGTAGCTGCGTGTGGTAAATGCGAAGCTGTCAGATATCGACGTTTGAACGAAATGTGTGCAAGAGAATGTCATTTACTCGAGACAAATATTTGACAATCACATTGTTGATTGATAACAGATCGTACAATTCTATTACAGGGCATTTGTTGAATAAAAAAGCAAGTGAACTTATGCCACAAATGAAGATCTGTAGTTTTCATTTTTATGGATGCATTAACTTGAGACAAATTAAAGATTGAAAGGTTATTAAACACAATCAGTAGACAAAAGAGAAGTTATTTTGGAGTTTTGTATTGGATTTAAACGTATCATCAACAAAATTTACCTGAAAAATCAAAAAAAAACTATTGGTTTGAGACCAATAAATAGAATTTATGAATTTATGTTTTTAATTATTGAATTTTTGAATTTTTTTATCGGATCGAACAACCTTTGTGGATTGTTGTCCAGTAAGATTGATAAAGGGAATATAATAATAATGTTTTTAACTACAAAAGTCATTTATTGTAAAAATTAACA
>JPYR01000228.1:67489-97986 GCA_000775305.1 Belgica antarctica
CTAAAGCTTTTCAGAAAAGTTTCCGTTTTGATATTCCTTGTGCTAGCCGACTCTGGTGGTTATTTCCAAGTGAACAAGAAAAACTTCGGCAAATAACGGAAATGAAGGCATTATTTGCCATTGTGGTTTAAATACTTTTGTGTTTTAATGGCTTTTTGCATTATGAATGAATCTCGTTGTTAATGCATTGCATTGCATTGCTTAATTTCCACAAATGGCTAAATCTCATAACTCTTGGTGCTATCAGAAACTGCTGGAGAAATGCACTGAGCTTTTTTTTCCGAAACTAAAAGGAGACAAAAATGAATTTAATAAGCGCGGAAAATATGACATATGGCCGGCAGCTTTCATAAATTATCCACAAACAATGCGAAACCATGTAAAAACAGGAAGCAAACAAATAATTTATGTGTCCGAATGAGTGCAATGTGTTGGTAGTGTGAATGTTGATGTTAAAAGCAAATTGTATCACGAGTTAAAATTAAATTTGTATTAAGGTCATGAGTTTAATGATATTTTGCACCACCGGCATTCATTGTATCCATTTCATAAATGCAATGTGAAGCATAAATTACCGTCAAGTGGAAGCGTTTTTACAGTGTGCCATCAACGGGATGTGAAACGGTGTCAGAAAAGTGAGCCGCGAGCAAAAACTGAAATCTAGCACGGTCGATCGAGAGTTTCACGCTGTTGACGTTTAATCGGAATTTATCGCCGATATTCCTTCGAAGCAAAGACAGCGAGTAGAAATATTGCAGATATATTGCATCTCCAGCAGTGCTACGTCCCGTTCATTTGTTTCCGACCCGTATTGACCTCGTCCGGAGCTTAATTCACTCGAATATTTCCATAAAAATTTCAATGTAAAATATAACGAAAAACGTTGTAAAAGTTTATGGCTGCCAAATGCATCAACCCTCGAATCCCAGTGCTCCGAAGGCCAGCGCAAAAGCATCGTTTTCATGGATTATTAACAATTTACAAGCTGGTCACTCAACCTCAGAAGTCAAACAATCCGTTTCAAGGGGCCGAGAAAGTGGGAGAAGAATTTTGAGGTAAAACTCTCTTTTTAAGTTAAAATTCATTGAAATCAGATAAACTAACTTAAAGTTTGCATTCCCCCCTTTTCCCACGCCCTATCGGAAGCATGATTGAACCTTTTATCTAAAGTGCATTAGAAACTGGTGCACCAGTGGATACAAAAGTGATTGTATATCTCGAAGACGATACGAAGCGAGACTTATCTTTTTGAGGTTCTTCGTCCCAGGTTTACAAATCCACAGAAATGCATTTTTGTCGACTTACACAGCATATCGAAGCTCTTGTACATAAATGGAAATGAATTTCACTGAAAAACCCTTTCAGAAAGGATTTTAGGAAAGAAATGTAAATTGCTTAATCATTCCCCAAGCTGTGGTTATGGTTGTCTCTAGAGAAATGTTTCATCTATTCTTGCAGCAATTTATGATTTTCAAATTGATTTTTTATGATCGCAGTTTGCATCGATGCTTTTACTTCACGTGTTGAACTGGGAACGAGCCAAGCTAATTTATTCATAGAGACTTAATTAAAATTTCACAGGAAAAACCAAGCCAACCTCCTTAAGCAGCGTCAGACTCATTATGGCGACTAAAAATCTCATTATCAAACTCTAGTGTAATTTAATTATCTGGAGCTGTGTTGTGCGCAAAAAAGTTGCACCATGAGAATAATTAAAAGAAAGCTCAAGAAGATGCAAAGTTTCTCGGTTCGGAAAACTAAACGAAAATCAATCAAATGCGCTTATTAAATTAGCTGTTTGGTTGAAAGTTTTCCATGTTGCTGTTAATTAACAGTGTGTTCTATATGAAAAATCTGACTTTGCTTCAACTTCTTTTGATTTGGTGTGTGTTGGACCAATGCAAACACAAGTTTTGTAAACATTCGCACCCAGAGGCAGTAGCAAGGTAATTTTATGTTAAAGTGCTTTATTTTTGAAACAGAAGCTCTATTTAAAGCTTGAACTTTAAAATATGCCGTTACAATAAAACTTTTCTTTGTCCAAGAATAAAAACTACTAAAATTATATTTAGCAAGCTTTAACTTCAAAAAAGCTTTAAAATGTTTGCTAAGTTCATAAACATTTTGATGCTTTTTAGCAAGCTTTTGCAAGTCACATGAAATTATCAAAGCTTCAGGATATTTTAGCACATTTTCAACATGTCAAGCATGCAATCTTGTTTGAGCTTTTAGCAATCGTCTAAAGTTTCATGTTGACCTCTTTCTTCTGGTGTTCTAAATAACTTCCAAACTTTCTCTAAAGATTTAACCAATTTCCAATGCAACCTAGAAACTTCGCATTGTGCAATGTTAAACTTTAGCTTCAGTACTGCTTCTTAATTGCTACAGCGTCTAGGAAACGAAAAACCTTATCGGTTTTTTGGTTGTTGCTTGATTAATGGCTCCGAGTTGTGAGAAGAAATTCTAATTAAAATTTTCGCATCGAGGAAAATTTCTTAGTTCAGTCGTTTCGGTGTGATTTTATGTTTTGCTTTCTAAATTTATTGAAACTTATTGAGTTCTGCACTGCTCGGTAAACAAATTTAAAGTCTTCGTCGTATTTACTCTGTCTACACACTTCAACTGGAAGTATTCGGTGCATGAACATCACAGCAAAAAGCGATACAGAAAAGGATTTGAGTGAATCAGAAGACACAACGTCGCCGTGCCATAAAAACCACTATCAACGACTTCTTGTTCTTTTCACTCAATTCCAACTTTACGAGAGATATTCAAAAAAATCCCACTTCCATAACTTTTAACCACGAATAAAAAATTATGACAACCATCCGCGATTACAGCCGAGTAGCGGGACATCACTGGATTAAGTTTTTAGCTGCTATTATTTTATCAGAAGCTTCTGGCACAAGATGGGATGCTTGGTTGAAGGTTGAAAGCTGAAGTTTGTTGAGATCATCGTTTGTGCAATTTGTATCCATTGCATTGTCACTTTGCAATGTCAAGAACTTCGAACATCACGACAGAAGAAATTTTCATACCTGCAATCACAAATCCAAGGCACAATCCATTGCACAAAATTTACTTTACCACTGCTTTCCATAACACTTTACAAGCTTCCTGTAATTTAATTACTTACAAATCGCTTTTCCAACTAAATTTAGAAGGTTTTAAACCGTTGCTGCAATCTCAACGCGCTACATGTTCAAGTATTCGTGACTGTTTTTAAAAATTCCATCCACACAATTTATTATCATCACTTCAGTCTTAATTTTATATCCTTTCTGCATTTGCCCGAAGTTGCCAGTTGTTTGGGGATTTTGTATACTTATATACTTAATGAAAAGTTCTAAAGTTTATTCGGTTTTAAAATTTAATTTTCAATTAAGGCAAAAAACGTGCAGTTGTAAAATGAATTCTTTTAACATTTTCCGCCATGCAAGACTGCAATAAAGCTTGGAAGTCGACGGAAAACGCGAAAACGAGTATTGCGAATGAAAAAAGTTCCTTTGTGTGCTTCGTTTTTAAATCCAGTGTTGGTTTAATCTTGAGTTAAGTGCAAAAAGGCAGTTCCGCCGACTCTTAAACTCATTCAGTATGCACCGTTTTTACTTCTTTTTTTCTGCAACTCTACTCGCAGTTATCCATCTGTTGAAATATACAGTTTAATGTTCCGCCGTATTCTTTATTAAAATGTAGTGAATCCTTTTTGCATAACTTGCCTTTAACGCTGTGGAAACATTTCACGGTTCATAGCAAAAGCTTTCACCCTCGTTGCCATCCGTTCATTTGGAAAAGTGCACTTTGGAGATAGCGAATGACGAAGTTTCTCAGATTCTCCCCCGTCACGGATAATCAGCGATGAGTTTTCGAGTTTTTTCTGGAAATCAACAAGAAGCAACGACAAAGTGGCGTCATAATAATCAATAACAATTGAATGTTCTGATTAACATAAGCTTGTCGTTAAAAGCCCGCTTATTTGACATTGGAATCTTCTTCACTTTCGCTTTTTTGGCAAATGTTCATGCGAAGTTACACAAACGAAAGCTTTTCTCAGATTTTCAGCAAAACGAATTTATTTTAATGCTTGTAGCCTTCATCTTAATGGTTGCTGATGGCAAAAGCTACACTTTGAAGTTTTTTTAGAAAGACAAAGCTTTCAATTCACCTGTTGACGACGTGAAGTTGTTATACATACTTTGATGTAAAGAAAGTTGGCTGAAAAAAATTAAGTCCCAAAAATGTGTTCACAGTCTGATGAACTTCCGAAAAATTCTGTTAAAGAATTTCTCAAAAACACGGCTGAATATAATTCAGATCGATGCATAAGCAAGCTGTTAAGTCACTTGTTCAAACAGACTTCCAAGTTGTTGTCATTTGGAAACCTTTGTGTGTTCATTTCAGTCGCTGCTGGAACTGCTAAGTGAATGTTAGTCGGCCGTAAAGATGATCGCGTTCGTTATTTTAATCTTTTTCGCAGTGTCAAACACTTCCAATGCGTTGCCGATGAGAAGTACTGATTTATTTGTCTTAACGAACTAATAGCAGCCCAGTTTTAGATGAAGCAGAAAACTTTTTTCAAAACGAAGAAAACTTCATGAAAAACATCGAAGAAAAGATTGACGCAGTTGTCAAGCTCGGTGAACTTGAAAATGAACTTGAAAATCAAGAAAATCTCTTGAATCATGACGGAATGGACAATAAGTTCCAAGAAAAATCAGATGGAAAAGAAAAAGAAGTCGAGTCGATGCTGACAGCACCAGATACGATCCAGATAAATCCAATCACCAACCCACATAATTCCCAGTTCAATATTGATGAAATTATCGGCCCTCAACTTCCATCAGCCAATGCAGAAGTTGTTGCATCGCAATCGGAGAATTTTATTCTTGAACACAAAGAAGTGACTAAAAGTTCCAACCAGCACGGAAGGCTGGCAACTGCAGCTGCGTTAGTCGAAGTTTCTCCTTCTCCAGCGTCGATTTCAACTGATGCACAAGTTGGAAGATCAAACTTGAAGAAGGAAACACATCGCAAATTGTTTGATAAAAAAGTGGCTGTGAGATTCGATAGCAACGGCGACTCGATTCACGAAGACAGCACAGAAGTGGAAAACCCTTCCAAGAACTGCAAGCAAAAGAAAGAAAAACCTACAAAGCTGATAGTTGCACTGAATAAACATCGAGAGTCAACCATTCCATTGA
Organism: Belgica antarctica; assembly: GCA_000775305.1. NCBI lineage: Eukaryota > Metazoa > Arthropoda > Insecta > Diptera > Chironomidae > Belgica > Belgica antarctica. Next base: position 72,691 of record JPYR01000228.1, read on the forward strand.
ATAACGATGATCTCATAGACCCTTTGAATGAACCTTCAAGTGACACCAGCGATGACGATGACGAATCAGAATCCGAGTTTTTCGCAGACGACGGAATTCCCGTCATAAAAATTCCCCTCGCAGACATTTTAAAGGAACACGGTATTGCAGTTACGCAGGGTCGACAGTGACTCAGAGTCTGATGCTAGCGGAGTAATCATGAACGCGATTGCTCAGGACTTTGAACACAATCATATCAAGGACGATTCACTTTGAATAAAAATTGAAAGGAAATAGTGAAGTTTTGAGGTTAAAAGTTGATATTTCCATTGATTTATAATCGCAGTTTTCAATTGAATTTACATAAACAAAGCTTTTAACACCGAAGTTTAATGGCAGCTTAAGAAGCTGCAAATGTTTTTAACGGCTTTTCAGAATTTGAATTCCTGCTAAACTTTCTTCGTTCTTGTCTTCCCTTCACTTACTCAAGGGGAATGCAAATTTCAAATCGAATCGCACATTTTAGTAAACAATCAGAAGTTTAAATTGAAATTATCGAAATGGGCAAGCGTAGACGCGGAGAAGAAAAGCCTAAAGTCGAGGGCGAATACGATCTGCCGGCCAAGCACTTGAAAGCAGTGCATGTCGAGCCGAACAAGAAACGGCTGATCGTGATTCTTCACGGCGCCCAGCTTGAGACTGTCAAAGTAGGTATTTAACAAGTGTTCCACATCCCAGTGCCACTAATACTGGCTCTTCTTTTAGGTCGGCAACACGTTCGAACTCCTGAACTGCGATGATCACCTCCAGATCCTGAGAAAGTACAACCGAGATCCGGGCACCTGTCGGCCAGACATTGCACATCAGTCGCTGCTGATGCTGATGGATTCGCCACTTAACAGAGCTGGCATGCTCCAAGTGTACATCCGAACGGAGAAGAATGTGCTCATCGAAATAAATCCACAGACGAGAATTCCGAGAACTTTCAAGAGATTCGCCGGTCTTATGGTTCAACTCCTCCACAAATTCTCGGTACGAGCCAACGACACATCAGCGCGGCTTCTTCATGTCATCAAGAACCCCGTCGCAGATCATCTCCCCGTTGGTTGCAGGAAGATTGCAATGTCGTTCGCCTCGAAAGTCGTGAAAAATCCACGCGAGCTGGTGCCAACCGGAGATGAAGCCATTTCGATGACCGTCGGAGCCTTCGCTCACGGCAATTTGGAACTAGACTACACCGAAGAGGATATTTCAATCAGTAATTTTCCATTGTCGGCTGCTTTGACTTGTGCAAAACTCTGTTCGGCGTTCGAGGAAGTGTGGAACGTGATTTAATAAACGGAATTTCAAGTTAATTTATTTATTTGTGATTTTGGGTGGGAAATTTCAGTTATAAATGCTCGGCATGTTCGTTTGTTGTTCCCTTTAGTGGTCCAATTGCTTCTTCATCAGCACCATTGTTAAATCCTTGTGGTTGAGGACCAGATGTGCGCGGCGGAGAGTTCCTGATGAGAACGTATCTGAGCAGAAGAAGCAAGCAAAGCCTGGAATTAATCGGAAATCAGTCGAATTTCGTCTGTATTCTTTTTTAACTCACAATTGTGCTGAACAATGTGCGCCTCCAGAGTTTTCATGCTTTTGAACGATGCTGCACAGGCGTCACATTCGAAGACAAGCTGTGTTGCAGTTGTTCCCGAAGTTTCCGGAGCCTTTTCAGTACTTTTCATCTTTTGCATCATCTCGAAGTAGTCTTGAGCGTCCAGAATTTGATTGTACACCTTCTGTGCCGAGTCAATGTCAGCTTCACATTTCCTGCAGATAACTGCAATCGTTGCGTCAGCGATCGACACGTTGAAAACTGCCACTTTCTTCAAGACTTCAGCGCTCAGCGACTTGAAACCGTTGTCCTCGTCGGTTGTAAGGCAGAAACGGCAGCAATTTCTTTCGAACTCCATCACTAACTGATAAGCAGCACGTTTTACACGTCCTTGCCGGTTAATGAGTGGATTGAGAGAAATGCCGACAATCAATTAAAGAGAGACACGTGTTGAGAGACAGGTTGAGAGTGGGCATTGCCATCTCTTAGAAGCTCTGGTTCTGGAATTTTAGGCGGGAAATTTTTAAATTTTGCCTAAAAACTCCTTCCAGGTGTTGGATTAACAATAAAATTTCTTGTGTTAACAGCATTGTGAGTCAAGAATCAGCAAAATCAAAGCAAAAACTTAGAGAATTCTACAGATATCATGGACGAGACCATTTTAAAAGGGCCACTCTTTCTCAACGCTTTTTGATTTGAATTCGATATTTGAATGAAAGTCCCCCGGTATATGGCGCACGGCCTCGTTACAAAATACGCGAAGAAAATCTAAACAAACGAAACCGAATAAACACTTGAATTGAAAGCTGATTATTTCCATAGTTAGTACTTTTTGTGATGATCGGCGCAGGGTCACTGATCGGTTTGCCAGCAAAGTCACATCGGTTCGCGGTAATTTTACCGATTTATTTCCGATTTCCAATTTCCTTTGTGCGATTTTCATTCAAACTGCGCTTGTCAGTTAAGAAAGTGGCCCTTTCAATTTTTCGCCGCACACTTCACAACCTCAAGACTTGGACTTTAAAGTTTAAACTTCGTTCCGACAAAATTGCAACAAGGCATTAACCAATAAACGACCGCAACGGACATATTTGCACTTAGATTTCTTCGCTGGGATTTTCCGGTGTCCCGGCTGTCTTAGGAGATGGTAATGAATAATTACTAAAATCAGGTGAGCGGTGCTGATCGCGATCTCAGTCTCGGCGAATACTTCAAAGTGATAAGATGGAAAAAAATCTGTTCTTGCTGAGTGTTTTGTGTTTGTGGTGTGGGAGTCAAGGTGCTCAAGGACAGCAGTTCGGTAAATTTAGTTCATCGCCGCGATTCTAAGAAATTTAATCAACTCGCGGAATTCTAAAGGTTAAATCGCATTGATCTCATTGATCTTCGTTATCAGCGAGCTTGTGTCAACAGAATTGCAAGATTGATTGACAAGTGGGAAATCCCAGGAAGTCTTTCAAAAATATCTTAATACTTTACTTAACACAGACGGTCGACAGGTTTTCCCATGACGTCAAGCCGCGTAAATTGAACAAAAAAAGATTTGAACGAGTGAAGTGCACAGAACTTGGGAATTTTAAAATAGTTTCTAGGGACTTTCATAAGCTTTCAAAAGACTTGAGATGTTTTTTTAGAAATGTCAACAGCAACTAATGATTGAGCACATTATTTTCAGAGGGGGACAATTGTGTTAGGGCCTATGACAACAGCCCAGGAATCTGCGTGTCGATCAACAGTTGCCCACGAGTGCGCGAAGAAAGCAAAAGAGGTGTGCCGACGACAATTTGTGCGTACCTTAGCGGGAAAACGATCATTTGCTGTCCAAGAACCGGCGGGTCATCGAGGCCTTCGTGGAGTCAGCAGTCACAGCCTGCGACACAGTCAGCCGACTTGCGGAAAAGAATCAGCATTGAGAGTGAGTTGTATTTAAAGTTCAAAGGAATGAGTTCTGACGTTTTCTTCCCTCATTTCGTAGAATGCGAAAAATACGCAGAGCTGACTCAAGAGAAAGTCTTCGTGAACCCGTTATCTCTGGGCGGGTCAAGCCACCCGATCGCCATATCGAAGTGCGATGCAACGACACCGCTGATTGTCGGTGGCGAGAAAACGAAGAGTGGAGAGTTCCCGCACATGGCAGCTATAGGTTGGCGCACACTCGACGGATCACTGGAGTTCAAGTGCGGCGGAAGCTTGATAAGCGAACGTTTTGTGCTGACAGCGGCGCATTGCTACAGGGCTGATGGGAAACCGCCAAGCATCGTTCGACTGGGTGATCAGAATCTTCAAAACACCGACGACAGATTGGTTGAATTGGACGTTGGCATCACACAGTTCATAAGACACGAAAACTATCGATCAAGCTCGTATTACTACGACATCGCGTTGATCAGACTTGCCAGAGAAGTGAAGTAAGTTGGGCGAAATCAAGACAAAAACGAACAAAAATAAATTTCTTGCCTCGTGCAGATTCACTAAGAACATCCGACCAGCCTGCTTGTGGCAGTCACCGACGTTCAACGTCACTAGAACAATAGCCACCGGCTGGGGCTACACTCAAGGCGTCGGTGGCGAAACGTCTGACGAGTTGATGAAAGTAGAACTAAACATCATTGACAACAAACAGTGCAGCCGGCATTTCGAAGACGACAAACTCGACGACGGAATTATCAGCAGCCAAATGTGTTGCGGTGTCTTAAGTGGCGGGAAAGACACTTGCAACGGAGGTGAGAGTTTCTGCTTTTTTGAAACCAGCAAAGGACTAAATTTTGTTTTGAATCCATAGATTCCGGTGGCCCAGTCCAAATCACGACACCTGACAACAAGTGCTTGTTCCACATCATCGGCGTGACTTCGTTCGGAAGTCCTTTCTGCGGTCAGAAGAACTCACCCGGTGTCTACACTCGCGTGTCATCGTACATCGATTGGATTGAATCGAAAGTGTGGGAATGAAGTATAACTTGGTTGGTCACAATATAAACGCCATTCGTGCCTAAAAATCTTGGAGTTTTGTTGCTGTTTTCGTTTGGTTCAGAAGGACAACGCCGCAAAAAATGATTGAATTGAAATTTCAGACTGTGATAGTTGCAGTTAAGTGATGTATGCGCAATTAGTCTCATTATCAACGCAGTTGTCTAGACATAATTTGTGGCTTCTTTGGCGGAGTGTGTTGCCCAATCGGAATTAATTTCTAGCTGCAAAGTTGTGTCCACACCTTCAAACCCACACACCTGATGTTTAGACAACTTTGCACCCAAGAACATCTTGTCTTTGCCAACTACACTAGGTGCAAACAACTTCACTACACACTACACAGTGTAGAGAGCAGACTAAAAACTTTCTTGTAAGTACCCAATTGAACTCCGATTAGTGGAGATGTCTTAAGCCGGCACGCGCGCGTTTGCTCGACTGAATCGAAGCGACGGTTTTGGAGATGAAATTTTGTTGAAGCGCTCCACGTTGCGTCAAAAAGTATTCTATTCAGTCAATTTACCGATGAGGTGTTAATTAAATTCAGTCGCCACTTGTGGTGTATCTGCTTTTGCGGGTTTATGATCAAACGTTGACGCGTTTGAAGAAACTCGTTTTACTCTCGAGCGAGCGTAGAAACTTCGCCACTGGTCGTTCACGAACATATATTAGACTCGCAGTCTCGTTCTCAGTTTAGTTACAAGCGAAAGCCTCGGGAAGAAACATTTCAGATTAGCCAAGAAAATGAATGTTGTGATAGCGTCATTGATTGTAGCGTTTCTCGCGGTGTCACACGCCCAATACGGTGAGAATCGGTTGCGAGAGAAGTGTCAATTGGAAGTGCTGAAGGAAATTTACAATTTCAGAGGGTGACAGTTGCAGACTGGCTCATAACGGAGAAACTGGCTTCTGCACTGACTATCGCCAGTGCCCGAAAATCATCGAGATTTACAGACAAAAGAAGCCCATAACGACATGCTCGTATCTAAGCGGAGTGGCAGTCGTTTGTTGTCCAATCGACGCGCCAGCCTGGGCACCGCCGACACAGCGACCAACCCAAGGAAGAATCAGCGCCAGAAGTAATTTTACACTTTCTTAATTACGAATGTGGTTTAACAAGTCTTTCCAGAGTGCGCTCAGTACAAAACGATGACAGTGAAGAAAACTAGCGCGACGGATCTGAGCCTACGGCCAAAAGTAACGACGATCAGTGAAGAGACGTGCGACTACACGACTGCGCTGATTTTTGGTGGAATCAAAGCTAACCGCGGGGAGTTCCCGCACATGGCCGCTCTGGGCTACTTCAATCTAGGAACTGTCGTTTATTACTGTGGTGGTTCTGTGATCAGTGAATCGTTCGTACTGACAGCAGGTCACTGCAAAAAGAAGTTAACGACGAAGCAGGAAAATCGGCCGTTCGCCAGGATCGGTGGGTTGAATCTGGACAGGAGTGGAGATGGTGAAAATGTGAACATCGCTGAGTTCATTAGGCACGAGGGGTACTCGTCACAGACGAAGCAAAACGACATCATGCTTGTCAGGCTGGCCAGAGACTTGACGTTCTCACTCACGCTCAGACCAGCTTGTCTTTCGCAAACCAACTTCGTTAGCGAGACGAAAGCAGTCGCCACCGGTTGGGGTGCGACTGAGTACGCCGGTCCAAATTCAAATGAACTCTTGAAGGTCGGCCTTGACATTTTGAACACAAACGTTTGCGAGACTGCGTTTGAAGACTACGAAGACGTCGTCATCAACAACAGCCAAATTTGTGCGGGAGTTTTGGCTGGATACAAAGACACGTGCCAAGGAGGTAAAGTTTTACGTTTTCAGTTTAATTTCAGCGTTTAAATTTGTTTTAAAATCACAGATTCCGGTGGTCCACTTCAAATCATTTCAAGCGACAATAAATGCGTGTACGAGATCATCGGCATCACGTCGTTCTCAACACCGACTTGCGGAAGCAAAAACTCACCGTCGGTGTACGCAAAGGTCTCCGCTTATCTCGGCTGGATCGAAGCGAGAGTTTGGCCGAACCAATAAATTATTTTTTGTGAAAATTATTTATTTGTTGAAAATTCAGTTGGGAGAAGAAATAAACACGGCACTTTGGAAGTTTAGAGAATTAAGGTGAGAATTAAATGCAAATTTTGTTACCGGCGCTTTATTCCACTCTTCGGAGTTCATGATGATTCAGGCGTTTACGATGTGTAAAATTAATCTGAAGCTTCTGCTTCGCTATCAAGGAACGATTCATTTAAAAATATTTTTTGCACTGGAAACTTGTGAATCAATCGCTAGTATTAATAGCCGGGAAATTCTCGGTGATCTCTCGTTCTGGCTGGAAATTTTGCAACATCAGTGCATTCATTATAAAATAGATGCGACAGTCATTAAATAGTTTAGTTGCATTGAAGGTTTGGAACAAGCTTCTCTAGGAAAGCAAGATGAACTGTGTGCTGATTTTTCTATTTTTATTGTTCGCTGTGGGGTCGCATGGTCAATTTTACGGTGAGCTTTATTTTAATCGAATCTTAATCATTCAAAACTAGCGAATTTACAATTTTCCAGAGGGCGACGGTTGCAGAGTTGGTCACAATGGCGCAAATGGTGTGTGCAAGAACTACCGCCAGTGTCCCGAGTTGGCAAACGTTATCAAGCAACGCCAGAGAGTCACAACCTGCAGTTACATGAGTGGAGTGGCGGTTCTCTGTTGTCCGTTACGTCAAAACACCTATTCAGAGAATCCGGAGCCCCCAAATGCAGACAATCAAGCCCAAAGATCACGCCAAGACGCAAGGCCAGTGTTCCAAACAACCACGTTCCGACCGATATTGCAGTCGGGACGGCCACCGATGCAGCCACTCATGCCAACGAGCGGGAGAGTCAGTTTGAGAAGTAATAAGGAAGTGTTCGACTCAACGCGCAATTAAAAACTTTGTCGTGTTTCAGAATGCAGCGAGTACAAAAAGAACGCGTTGCAAAAACGAGTCGCTGGTGATCTGAGTAGCCGGCCAAAATACTTTGCGATCAGCGAAGAAACTTGTGCGTACACGACGGGTTTGATCTTGGGTGGAATAAAAGCGAAAACTGGTGAATTCCCGCACATGGCGGCGATGGGCTTCCGGAGTCCCAACGGACAAACTGAATTTTTCTGCGGCGGATCATTGATCAGCGAGTCGTATGTCTTGACAGCGGCGCATTGTCGGAAGCACACGTCAGTTCTTGGAATTTTTAGACTTCTCCTATGACTTCTCAAGCTTAATTTTTACAGCAAGGAAAGGCCGTTCGTTCGTCTTGGTGGCTTGAACGTAAGAAACCCCAACGATGGAATTGATGTCAACGTCGCGCAGTTCATCAAGCACGAATTCTACGAAAAGGATTCAAAGCAGAACGACATCATGCTGTTGAAGCTGGATCAAGAAGTTCCGTTTTCTCCGAGAATCCGACCAGTCTGCTTGTCGCAAATCAGCACCGTGACCGACAAAAAAGCTTTGGCCACCGGCTGGGGCGCGACTGAGTACGCCGGGTCGAACTCCGATGATCTTCTGAAGGTCGGCCTTGACATCTTGAACATAAACTTGTGCAAGACCGCATTTGAAGATTACGAAGACGTCGTCATCAACAACAATCAGCTGTGTTCGGGGATCTTGGAAGGGAACAAAGACACTTGTCAAGGAGGTGAGTTTTGAGATTGCAAAAGCTTTCAGTCGTTTATTTTGTTATCAATTTTTGAGATTCCGGTGGCCCACTTCAGATTGTAACCAAGGACAACAAGTGCGTGTACGAGATTCTCGGCATCACTTCCTTTTCAACCGCAACTTGTGGAAGCAAGAACTCTCCTTCAGTGTACACCAAGGTCTCCGCTTATCTCGATTGGATTGAAGCGAGAGTTTGGCCGAACCAATAAATTCACAAACTTTTAATTTCGATTTTAAAAATTTATTCTGTGGAATGACAAAGCTTTCACAACTGGTGATCGTTGACCTTGAAGTTGCTGTCTTCATAGACAGTTACCCATCGTACGCCGTCTCCTTCCGGTTTGTGAGTGGACGGTAGCAACACGTGTCGCCAGAACGTTCTGCTAGAAATTTCACAATAAAATCGAATTTTTGTAAACAAATTTCGGGAATTCTCACCGCCCGCGAGTCAATCCTAAAAATAGTCTCCAATTGCTGGATTTTCCAAAGTCGAACGGATTGACGAAGGTTTTGCCCAGAGCGTCGAGTCGTTTTGTTTCGGACTTGTTGATGTGTGACTCAACGCTCGTCTCTCCTTTGCTGATGAGTCGGTAGTGCCATAGGGTCAAAGAGCCGAGCGCAATGAAGGTTGCTGATTAAGAGAGTTTTTAATCATTGAACGCAGAATAAACGACTTTTACTCACAAATACAAATCACAGCCATGAAGACAATACAGCGATAGACGACGGGATTGTCGAGAGAGCCAACGGGCAGGTCATGCTTCGCTGGTTCTATTCCAATATCGGAATATTCGATTTCAGTCACTGGAATGACGTGTCCTGTTAGATTGAACGCCACTCGACTGCCTTGTAGCTGCTCAACTTCTTTCCAGCCACCGCCGTCACCAATCCAAAGGACATCATAGCCGATGCCGAGTCCGAAGAGCATCACATAAGTGACTCCGACGACTGTATACACCATGAACATGAAGAAATACCGGTGGTTGTAGTGACCAATGCACTGGTTCAGCCACGGACTGCAATTGAAATTAAACTAAGCCATAAAAGCTGAGTGAAAATTAGTGAAAACTTACCAGTGATGATCGAACTTCAGAAGACAAGCATTGCAAATTGAGCAATGATGAGTTCTGGGTGGCTTCGGAGTGAGACACTTTTTGCAAATGCCGACAGCGTTGAATGTTTGGTCTGTCGGTGGAAATCCCGGGCTGGTCGCTGCTGCCATGTAGTAGTGAAAGCAGACGTTGAGCAGCAGCCAATGGCCAATCACCACCAACACGACTGTCATCTCTGGTGACTTGTTCCACCAGTAAGGGAGGCCGATCCAGTGACAAATGACGACGACGGCGATGATCAAGCAGGTCACAGCCACTACGAAGAATGGTCCGAGGAACCGGCTGAAGATTTTGCTGTCCACAACCTTGAAGATTGGTTCGATGAGTATGTCAGCGACATAGCTCTGACTAAGGTGGCTGTTATAGAGCAGCGACTTAATACACAACGTTAGGTAGTCGAAGTTTTCATTAAATTTACTCTTAAACTTTAGTCGCGGGAATTTGAACTTGATTTTCACCATTTTCCCAATACTTGTCACACAGGCCTAGGCTGGAGTCAACTTTTCATAGCTAGTTTGGCACTACCAGAGGCTGTTTTTATTTATTTTCGCGGTGCACCAGACTTTTCACTCGTTTGTTGACATTTTTTTAGCACTTTTTAGCAGTTTGAAAGAAAATTTAGCACTTTTTGTTTTGAAAGAAAATTCAGAAGAAGTAGAGAAATTAAGTAATTTTTTAAAGACGAATGGACGAGGATCAAGAAAGTGAGTGCGAATTAAGAGTTGTGGATGTCTCCACTAGCTACTGGAGCTGATAAACGAGCAATCGAGATTTGTTTAATATTAAATTATGCGCTTTCAGTTGCGTCGTCACAGGATGACCCGTCGAATATCAATGAAAACCACCTTATCCAATCAGCTGACGAGCCCAGCACTTCAAGATCAACTTCAATGGACGAGCCACGCTCTATGGCATCGCGAACCCGACGCCTGGTTTCCCAATCGACCTTTCAGGAAGGCGAACTTGACAATTCAGTTTTAAACTCGCAGCAGCAGTTCATCGACGACCTCGACACTTTCGCAGACGAAGACGACGACGAGGAAGATCCAGACCAGTTGTTCGAAGAGTACATGCGAGAAAGCACAGAAACGAGCAGATCTCAAACTCAGATGTTCGACGACGAGCTGCCAATGGAGCACAGCTACTTGGGCAAGAATATGGACGTTGTGCGTGGCACGAACTACTACGAGCCTGGAAAGGTATACGAGATCCCGCTCTGTGATTACCACTCGCTTGTATTTCCCGGCGAGATATTTCCTATGATCGTGATAGCTGACAGTGTCTTCGCAAGAACTCCCGAGTCTAATGAAGGACTGACATTCGGTTTAGTGTTCTCCGACGCAATCAGAAACAACCGAATCTACGGAGTCACTTGCCAAGTGTTCGAGAAGGGCGTTGACAGCTACGGCCACATTACCGTCAAGTCAAAGGCGCACCAGCGATTTGAGCTGGTAGAGACTGAAGGCCGGTTCGACACCACCAGGCACCACAGCTACTTCGCCAAAGTCAGAATACTCCCAGAACAGCTCCTGCCCGACCCAATCAACATGACGCTCTCGAATCACCAAAGGAAGTTCATGCAAACGTCGAGACAGTCACAGAAAAATAAGAACTTTCTTGCCAGTTCAACGCGATGGCCGCAATTCGTCTTTGATCTCTACTCAATAGAAATAGTTAACGAAAAGATCGAACGCTTCTTATCCATTTTGAACATCACCGCACCGACAGATCCGACTCAGCGGTCGTTTTGGCTCGCGCGCAACGTTCCGCTCAACTTATCAGACCGGATCAAGATATTCACAAGCAATTGTGTCAACAAACGGATGCTGCTGATTGCGGAATCCTTAAACTTTGTAATTTTTTTCTTAGTTTTTATGAGAAATCGAATTTTATGCAAAATTTCTTTCATCAGATGTGCTTCTTTGACTGCAAACGCTGCAAGACTCAAATCGCCAGCTACTCAGACATTTTCGCGATGGCCAAAGGCAACGTTAATGCGAACTACTGCAATCCCGCTGGATACATCCACGAGACTCTGACTGTGCACAAGACCAGCGACAACTCGCTGCGGTTCGTTGACCGGCCGTCGAGCGATTTTTCTTGGTTCCCGGGCTACGCTTGGCAGATCGCAATGTGCAATAAATGTTCGTCGCATATCGGCTGGAAGTTCACCGCTCTCACCAAGCACCTAAAGCCGAAAAGTTTCTTCGGCTTAAGCTGCAAAAGTCTCGTCGTGTGTCCGCAGGGCAAAAGCAAGGCGAACGAAGAGAGAAGCAGCGATGATTCATCGAGCGATGAGAACTAAGCTGAAAGTTACGCTTGTATTTTAATAAATTTTTGAAAAATGTTTAAGTCACATTTGAGACTCTTCGCATTCTGTTCACGCAAGCGCCACTTCTCAAATTTATTCCAGAAGCCGGTTTGCATCGTCAACGTGCGTCACTTACTGACACAAATGTTCTGTGTCTGTACGTTGATTTGCACCGCAGCGAACATAAGACGAGAGACAACAACAACTATGACGATTATCGCTAAGACACAGACAAGCGGTAAACTCGAGTTTCTTTTAGAGTGAATTCTAACAAAGCATGTCCAGTTTGTGTTTGACCGTGAAAGAAGCAAGAAGCTAAAATTAAACTGTGTTGAAAGCGTCTTCAAGTGTTATTCGATATTATTCAGAGCTTCTATGCGTGACTTGGGAAGTCCCGAGGGAAATTATCCACAAAAAAACATTTAAAATTATCGTCAATCAAGTTTCGCTCGAGTCAATTCAGAAATTTCATTCAAAATGATCAAAACTGCGATTGTGCTTTCGCTTATTCTCAATTCGTCTTTCGCGTACTATCAAAACCCGTCTGTGTTTCTTCCGCGCCACACCAGAGTGGCCCGCCAAGATTTTGTTTTTCCGGATCAGACTGGATTCGGTGGATGGCAAAGTCCGTGGATACAGCCGACTCAGAGGCCTTTGACCGCATCAAACATAAACCAGCGTGTGTCTAGTCGACCGGGTCAGGCTCAGGGACCAATCGTGAACCGAGTCGATGACGAAAGAATCAGCCAAAGAAGTAAGTAAGAGGTGAAATTTTTGCAATTCCAGTCTCAATAATTGTTCTTCGTGATTCCAGAGTGCAAAGAGTACGCGAAATTGAGCGAAAAAACAATTCAGTTCTCAACGTTGTCGCTCGATTTCTCGACGATCGACTTGTCGGAACAATCGTGCGACATTTCTTCGGGCCTTATTATTGGAGGTATCAAAGCTAATCCCAAAGAGTTTCCGCACATGGCCGCGATCGGTTATTTCAACAACCTCAACAACGACCTTTCGTTCGGGTGCGGCGGAAGCTTGATAAGTGAACGTTTTGTGCTGACAGCGGCGCATTGCAGACTTAATGGGTAAACTTCGTTGTGCAGACTTGGAACAATGATTTAAATTTAATTTCTAGTCGAATACCTGCTTCAGTGGTGCGAGTTGGTGTCATCAATTTGATCACGTCTGTGTCCGACGATTACGGCGTTGATAATTTCCGCGCTCATGAAAACTACAATCCTGATTCGAAGTTGAATGACGTTGCAGTAATCAAACTTTCCCGAAATGTTGTCTTCAACAACCCACAAAACATCCGGCCGGCGTGTCTATGGTCCAAGCCCAACATCGGAGAAACCAAGACAATCGCTTCGGGCTGGGGCTACACAACTTATGGCGGCCAAGTGTCGCAAGATTTGATGAAAGTTAAGTTAGACCTGCTAGATGTTGCGGTGTGCCAAAATTCCTTCGATGACCGCGAAGATATTGTGATAAACAACAGTCAGATCTGCGCAGGTGTGCTAGCCGGCAATCGCGACACGTGCCAAGGCGGTAAGTGTTTACGCGTTCTCTGAAGATTCTTCGAAATTAAAACATTTTCTCCACTCAGATTCCGGTGGACCAATCCAAATCGCTATGTCGGACAACAAATGTCAGTCTTACATTATCGGCATCACGTCTTACGGTGGATATTGCGGTGGGAAGAACTCGCCGTCCGTTTACACGCGAGTTTCGTCTTTCATCGATTGGATCGAAGCAGCGGTCTGGGTATAAGATGGCTATGATGAAACTTGTTTTTCTTCAAATTAAGCTTAAGAACATGAATCACGTTGTGAATGTTGTTATTAATTTATATCACGAATGCGCATCTTGGAAATTCTAAGAGAAATAAAAACCAACCTCAAAGACTTGCTATCGTTTTCATGAGTCGTTGCTGAGTAAGATCGAACACTAATACCGCCGTGCATTTTATGTTCAAGTCTGGGATTTTTAATCAGGTTATGAGTCAGATCACAAGCGTAGCAGGGACAATCGTAAGGTCAATAACCGCGAGAAAATGTTGAGAAAGGCCAAGAATTTTCTGATCGGTAAGAACATTATTTGTTGTACTTTTTGAGAATTCAGAAAATTTAGAGAACATCGAACTGATCAAAAAAATTATGAATAATGTGACAAAGTGTGTTCAAATAGCCACTGACATAAAAGTGCTAACTGCCATGAATTTCAGGTATTTTCCAATCACAAATGTCTCCAGCTAAACCTGCAGCACTTCTCTAGATGTTTACACAGTGCGATTCAGTAGTTTCGAATCATACACTCGAGTAGCATTTAAAAAATCCTGTTTCGCGAAAGTTCATTCATAAAATTTGTTGACGCAGCAAATTAGCTTCTTGAAGTATTTCTCGCCTGGAAGCTAGTTTTTGGGGATACAATCCAAATTTGGCATATGAATCAGCGCGTGTATCCCAGCAGTAAATACTTTTAATGTGTAAGCGATGACAAAAGTGCCATCGGCTTGACAATTACTGAAGTGACCACTATAATCAAAAGCGTTTGTTTGTGCGCGATCGTGTGTCAGTGTTGTTTAGAACGCGAAAGAAGAAACATCGGACAGACAATTTTGCTTGAAACTTTTATTAGTGCGCAACGCTTATTAATTAGTAAACAAATAAGTTATTAAATAAGCGACTCGATCGTGATTAAGTCAAATTTATTTTTTCGTCAAACATTTAAACCAAAAAATGATAAAATTTGTCGTTTTACTTGGAGTTTTGGCCGTAACGATCCAAACGACACAAAGTCAGACGCTTTACGAACGATGGTTACAAGATATAAAAGCTGCAGCAGATAAGGCACAACCGAAACCAGTGCAGCCACGTCAATCTTTTGTTTTTCCAACAAAAAAGCTGAACTCTGTTAACAGACCAAAGCCAATGGCAGCGCTGGTGTCAGTTGTTAAACCGGTTGGAAGGAAAAGCCAAGAAAGTAATGAACTGAAGAAAGGGAAACAAAAATTTTTTAATGATAAAACTTTCAGAGTGTATGGAATATGCAAAGCTGAGCGTGACGACACACAAAGCCTCCGGATTTTCGTTAGACTCGGATGAAGACGAACAAAACAGCGCATTCGACATAAACATTTCCAAGTGCGACATCTCGTCTGGTTTCATCGTGGGCGGAATAGTGGCGAAAGAAAAGGAATTTCCGCACATGGCGGCGATTGGATTCTTGAATTTCATCCAAAAAGTCAACTTCAAGTGCGGCGGAAGTTTGATTAGTGAAAGATTTGTTCTGACAGCAGCGCATTGTGAAACTGACGGGTAAAATTGATTCAATTGCAATTTTAAAAGTTCCTTCAATATTTACTTCCTTGTTCGCAGGTCAAGCTCGGCGTCTGTCGTGCGCCTTGGATCATTAAACTTGGCAAAAGTATCAGCTAACGATTATCAAATAGAAAAGTTCATAATTCATCACGGCTATGACGCGGATTCGAAGCAGAACGACATCGCTCTAGTAAGATTAACTCGAAGCATCGCGTTTTCCGAACCATTGAAGATCAGACCGGCTTGCTTATGGACGAACTCTAACATAAATCAGCCGAAGGTGATCGCCACTGGCTGGGGATACACACAGTACAGCGGTGACTCGTCAAACGACTTGATGAAAGTGCCACTTGACATTCTTCCGACAAGTAGATGCGTGGACATCTTCGAAGATCAAGAAGATATCGTGATAAATGGTAATCAAATTTGCGCCGGCGTGTTAGCCGGTGGCAAAGACACGTGCCAAGGAGGTAAATTTGGTTTTCCAAACCAGCGTTTGAGTTTCTAATAATTAATTCACAGATTCCGGTGGTCCAATCCAAATTGCATCAACGGACAACAAATGTGTTTCATTTATTGTCGGAATCACCTCGTTTGGCGGAGTTTGTGGCTTCAAAAATGCACATGGAGTTTACACGCGTGTGTCTTCGTACATTGGATGGATCGAAGCCAACGTGTGGAATTAAAAACTGTTTTTGAAAGCAGGAAGAACAAAAATTACAGTTGCACAGACACGAAATTGTGACATCACGATGCGACCACTCTCTGACGTTCTTGGGAAATTCTGAAGCATTCGATTAACCAAAATTTCATGACTGATAGACGCCGCAGCTGTCTAAGATTGTCCATTTATAAACAAAAAGTTGGAAATTACCCAGAAATTAAAATAAATTATTTAAAGATTACGATTCAAGAATTTGATCTTCTGTTCTAGTCACTTCATCTCAGCTGTGATACTTGTTATGTTTGCTAATTTCTAGGAAAAACCCATCAAATGTGAATGAATTGCGTTGATTATAAATTGTGCTATTGGAATTGATGAACAAACCACCAGCTAGACTCGTTGTTGACAATGTATTGAAGTTGTAAAGATAATTAATGTTTTGTTTTATGAAAATTTTTAAGCTAAAAAGTTAAAAATTATTTCAGAATCTTGGAAAAAGACAACGAAAGTTGGTTTACTGGAAAATATTTTCCAACTTAAATCTTTGTCTTAGATAGAACAATTCTATTTAATAGAATAATTTTTTCATAATCATTCAGCAAAAAAGCAATAAATAAAACAAACAGTACAAAAATTTACATAAAAGTTTGGTCGGCAATCAAGATTTCAGCGTTAAGAACGTCGCAAAAAATCCTTCATGGATTTATTTCACAATATGTGACAAATTAATGGAAATTGAAACAGCAAACATCGACTGCAACGTTCAAAGGCACATTGAATAGCTTTGTGAATCAGTTTTGTTTACATTCTGTTCAGTTGCATTACCAAATCGCGTCGTTATAGCTGCGCACTTACAAACTATTGAAGTTGATTGAAATTAATCTTGCGATGATTTTCTTGAAGTTCTGTTTATTAATTTTGGTATGCAGTGTAGTTTTTTGCCAGGATTTTTTATTTCCCGACGAAATTGAAGAACGAAGTCGCTTCAATTTCCAATCACGTGGATCAGTGTTGCGTTCAAATCCTCGACGAATCAGTCAACTGAGTGAAGTTTAAGCATTAATTTCAAACTCTTCTCAATAATAAATTTTTGTTCTAGAGTGCGAAGAATACAAAGAACTAACCGAAGAGACTAACATTTTTGGCAGCTTTTCATTGGACAACGACAAACACGCCGAAACTTCAAGCACTTGTTCTGCGACTGCTGGCCTCGTTGTGGGTGGTGTTGATGCCAATCCAAACGAATTTCCACACATGGTGGCGCTTGGCTATCGAGAAAACAACGAGAATTTTTCTTTCAATTGCGGCGGCAGCTTGATAAGTGCAAATTTCGTGTTGACTGCTGCACACTGCAGTTCACCAAGTAGTGAACCGGTTGTTGTGCGACTCGGCAACCACAACTTGAAGCATAAAGATCATGTTGACATTGAAGTTTTGAAGTTCATCAGAAATCCGCTGTACAACAACGTCACCAGAGAAAACGACATCGCGTTGATAGAACTGAAAAGAAACGCGAGATTTTCTAATGCAATTCGGCCGGCTTGCATACATCAGACAACGGCTATTGGAAGTGAAAAGGTTGTGGCAACAGGATGGGGTGAATATTTGATAAGAAAATTGAAAGAATATAAATCTACTTTTGAACTTGAAGGTTTTACTTCATACAAAGGATTGACTTCTGACACTTTGCAAAAGGTTGGGCTTGACATATTGGACAACAACGAATGTCAGAAAGGGTCGAACACGGTCTTTAATTCTCAAATATGTGCTGGAGTGAAAAATAAAACCAACGACGAAGAAAAGGACACATGCAATGGAGGTTTGATGCTGCCTGCTGTTTCAAAAGTTTATTTTTCATGCGAATCTCTTTTAGACTCTGGCGGG
This sequence comes from Belgica antarctica, assembly GCA_000775305.1. NCBI lineage: Eukaryota > Metazoa > Arthropoda > Insecta > Diptera > Chironomidae > Belgica > Belgica antarctica. The sequence continues at coordinate 90,220 of JPYR01000228.1, forward strand.
CCTTTGCAAACAACGATCGGCAATGCTTGCGTGTTTGATGTTGTCGGGATTGTTTCCTATGGATCGACAAGCTGTGGAAGTGCGCCTGGCATCTACTCTAGAGTTTCTTCGTACATCGACTGGATTGAAGGCACAGTCTGGCCAAATGGAGTGTAAATTCGATTGAAATAGACTGGCGTAGCGAGGCTCGCTTTCGTATTATTCGCGCAAATCTTTCATGATCAAATATTTCAATTCCCGTAAAAGCTAAGTGATTAAATCTACTTCGACGGACTTCCGCAAGAAACGTACATCGATAAGCCAGTCCGTTAAATCACTAATCTTTTACGGGAATTGAAATATTTGATGATGAAAGTTTTGCGCGAATACTAAAACGAACATCGCTACGCCAGTCTACATCAATAATGAAATTAACTTGTATTTTGCGCACTTCCTTGTGTGAAGATGTTCATGAATAAACTTGATTTGCAAGTTTTATTTGAGATTGTTCAACAGTCTCTCTTCGAGAAAATCTCCTAGGAGAGACTGATTTTATGTTTTCAGTAAAGAGTTTACAATAGAATTCAACTCAGTTTGGTGCCGTTTGTAATTGCGGTTGCTTCGCTTTATTTTGAATAACGTGTGATAAGTGTCAATTTTCTGTTATGAAATATTCAGAGTGTTTAGTGCTGTGTTTGACCGTGGATTTTGCAATCTCACAAGGGCTTGTCTTCCCCGATGACGAAAGACTTTTTGCGGCACCGAAAACTTCTCAAGATAAAAGCGTCACAAGAGTTGCTGGTCGAAAAAGTCAAGAAAGTAAAAGATTGAAATAAAATTCTGGAAAAGAAGAAATTCATTTGATTACCTTTCAACCCCAGAATGCAATGAATACAAAGCTCTCACCGAAAAAACGGAGTTCTTCGGGTCATTGTCGCTTATTCGTACAGTGGTAACGATAAAGCGTACCGAATGCGATGCGTTTTCTGGCCTTGTAGTTGGCGGCGTGGATGCGAAACCGAACCAGTTCCCGCACATGGCGGCAATCGGCTTCCCAGAACCCGGCGGTTCAGTGTCATTCGGCTGCGGCGGAAGTCTGATCAATGAATACTTTGTCTTGACCGCTGCGCATTGTAATGCGACGTTTAGCACCAAACCAACATTCGTCAGACTTGGAGAACATGATCTCAGCAAGAGATCTGGAAACGAAAGAGATTTTGAGATTGACGAGTTTATTCAACATCCAGAATACAACATTGCCTATAAAAAAAACGACATCGCCTTGATCAGGTTGAAGAAATCGGTGAAGTTTAACAAAACGTCAATCTTCCCGGCATGTTTGTATCAAAACGAGAATTTGAAACAAGACAATGCAATTGCAATCGGATGGGGTAGATATTAAAGAAAGATTTACATTGATAAGCAGACTTCGGAATTCTTAACTCCAGGTTTTCAGTCATACAAAGGCAACCCAGCTGATATTCTGCAGAAAGTTCTTCTCGACATTCTTCCTTGCAAGAGCGGTTCAGTTCCGATTTACAGTTCACAAATTTGCGCAGGAGTTAAAGATCCTAACGGCAAAGAAAAGGACACTTGTGAAGGAGGTTCGTTGCCTAATCTTTTAACTTTCCACAATCCAACTTTTCAATGTTTTCAGATTCTGGCGGACCTTTGCAAGTGACAACTGAAGGCAACAACTGCGTTTTTGACATCGTTGGCGTCGTTTCGTTTGGCTCGAGAAACTGTGGAAGTGAGCCTGGAATTTATACGCGTGTTGCTTCCTATTTAAGTTGGATTGAGGATGTTGCTTGGCCATAAAGTGATGGAAAATATTTGTGAAAAAAAATTTGCTTACAAGATTTGCTCAAAAATTAAATTAACATGTTCAACTTCCAGCAGTGAAAAAAAGTTGTCAAAATATTTTGACGTGTTAAATAAACACGCTTCAAACTAGCTTAGCGTTTACATGTGATGGTTAGCGCTTGTTATCAAAAGTCAATGATCAGCATTTGAGATTAAACTCGCCGAGACTTAACACAAAGTTGAAAAGTATAATAAAATCACCGCTCTCACAAACTAGCTGTCTTTATTTACAGCGTCATTCAAACTTTATAATAAAAATGATAATGTTCTGATTATTAATTTCTCATTAAAACATTTTCAGAGCGTGAGAATTTATTAAATAAATAAGTAAGTAAGTGATAATCGTGAGATTTCCGTGTCGCATTGTTCGTCAGTTCATGTTGTTCGACTGCAAAAATAGGTTTTACTAAAAGATGACACAAAAATCTGTTTTTTCGTGTTGATCTTGATATTTAGTTGTGTGTGCTGTCAGGAAATTATATTTCCTGGAAAAGTTGATTGATGGACCAGTGAAAGAGCAACGAACAACGAATCTTCCCATCCTTCAGCAGCAATTTCTTCCAGTTGACACCAAAAGTCGTGCAAGTCACGTGATTCAACGCTAAATAATTATTTTAACAAGAATGCCAGGACTACAGAGACAAACACGATCAATTGATGGAAGATTTGAGGAAAGTTTCTGTTGGCGGAGCTAGTGGAGTTAACGCTGAATTTGAATCAAGTGCTTGCAACAACTTCACAGGGATGTCTGTTTTCTACAAAAATCCATACAAGTTTCCACACATTGCTGCCATTGGTTATCCAACGAGTGATGGATCATCTTTTGACTGTGGTGGCAGCATCATCAGCGAAAAGTTCGTTCTTACAGCAGCACATTGCAGCAGCTCTGGTGGCACTCGACCGTCGTTTGTGAGATTGGGCGAACGTCAATTAAGCTTAAAATCTGGAGTGGAATTGGACATCGAAATCGAAAAGTTAGGAGTGCATAAAAAGGAATTGTCGCTGTGTGAACATTTGCAACATAAATCATGAATCTACGCTGGTTCTAAATCGCAAACAAACTTTTTAAAACTTATCAGAAAAATAATTGACAAGATCATTCCTTAGTTGCAAGAAACAATCAAACCAAGTCAAACCATTTATTGACTATGTAAGTACAATTATTCGCCATATGTCCTGTAATTGGCCAGTTATGAAACGACTTTGTTATATCAAAGTTGTGACATGCTTGTCGACCACATGGCGAATATGTAGAAGACCAAAAAAATTGACATATGTACAATTAACAAAGATGGAAATACTTCTGGCCTAGAAAATGCCTAAATAATTGTAAAAGAAGTTTGAACATTTTTGAAAACTTGATAACAATGTTGAATTAATTTTAAACTTTTAAGTTTTCAATGTTTAGCTTAAAGCTAATACGTATTTCTCGCTATTCGGTCGCTTATAACAATAGAGGGAAATTAAGTGACGATCTTGGATCAACGAAAGACAAAACTGAAGATGAGTTGGAGAAATCAGGAATTTACATGGTGGAGTGTTCAAAGTGTGACGAGAAGAACATCGGGCAAACCAAGAGAAAAGTAAAAACAAAATTCAAAGAACATCAAAATGACTGCAAGCATTTAGCAACAATTGAAAAACCGTTAGCGTTTCATTCCATTCAAAACAACCATGAGTTAGGAGAAGTATAACTATTGAAAGAAGTTAGGAAAAATTATTCATTAGCCTATGAACAACAATTGACTTCAATGTTACTAGGGTTTGTAAACATCAACTGAGAATATTTCGAAGTGAGAAGAAAAAATCCGAGCAGAGAAGAAGATTGCCAGAGCGGAAAAGAAAGAGATTTACAAAGTTCTAGTTTCTCAATAATCATAGAGTTTCAGTTTACGTCCATCAACCGAAGAAGACACAACCGATCCGCGTATTGCTCGAAACATTTTTACAAACAGCGAAATCTGATAATCACTTAAGTGACAAGTTCTTTCGGAGATTTCCCATAGATTTGAAAGTTTTTTTATCTTTTTTCTGGAACGAAAGTAAAAAAAACATCAAAGTCTAAATTTAGCAAACAAGTTCTACAGTCATGAGTCTCAGGGCGTCATTTATTTTGCTAGCAATATTTAATTTTAAGTCAACAAATCTACAATTTGTATTTCCTGGAAATCAACAACAAAACCACAATAATCAGAGACCACGACAATCAAATCAGCTCGGTTTCTTTCCACAACAGCAGAACTTGTTTCCACAAAACAATTTTGGTTTCCCAAACTTTCAGAATTTCCAAAATGTTGTTCCGCAAAATCAGCAAAACAATAATAATCGGCCAAGTTATCAGCAGCAACCAAACAACCAGCAACAGAATTATCAGCAGCAACAATTTAACCGTCCACAAACCAATAGACCAGTCTCGCAATCGACTATCACTCAGACAACGGTAAGACCGGTTCAGACAACACAGCAAACGTTTGACCGAGTTAGCCAAAGAAGTAAGTTTTGCACTTCACATCCAACCAAAGCAGTTCTCAGTACTGGCTTTTTCAATTTTAAGAGTGTGATGAGTATGCGAAACTGATCAAACGAAGATTTCAAGTGGCTTCATTATCATTGGACGCGGCACCTCAAGACATTTCCATAACACAATGTGACGCCGTGACTGGGCTAGTCGTCGGTGGTATCGACGCAAATCCCGGAGAATTTCCGCACATGGCTGCAATCGGCTATCCCGACTTCAATGGAGACTTGTCGTTCAAGTGTGGCGGAAGCTTGATCAGCGAATATTTTGTGTTAACAGCGGCGCATTGCAGCAAAGCTGATCGAACAAAGCCATCAGTTGTTAGACTTGGTGGCCACAATTTAGCAGTTAAGGACAAGAATCTTCAGGAAATTGAAATTTCCATTGAAAAGTTAATCAACCACGAAGCGTACAACAGTGACACTCGAGAGAACGACATTGCTTTAGTTAAACTAGCACAACAAGTTGTTTTCAACAAACTCCTGCGACCTGCTTGCCTGCAGCAATCTGAAAACATTGGAAAATCAAAAGCTATAGCAACTGGATGGGGTACAAATTGAGTTATGTTTCGAAGCTTTTGATTAAAAATGTAAATTCGTTTCAGGATACACTGAAGTCGGCGGAACAACATCTGATATTCTACAGAAAGTTCAACTTGATATCATTGCTAATCAGCAGTGCAGTGCGCTGTACAACGATGAAGACAATTATCACATTTTTTCGTCACAAATTTGTGCTGGTAAATTAGTAAATCGAACGACAAATGAAATTTGATCAATCTACAAATATTTTTCAGGTGTTTTGAAAGGTGGAAAAGACACTTGCGGTGGCGGTAAGAAAAGTCAAAGAAACTTAAGTCAGATCGAACTAAAATTTATTTTTGTTCCTTAGATTCGGGGGGACCTTTGCAAGTTCCAATCGGCAATGAGTGTGTTTTCAGTATTATCGGATTGACGTCCTATGGATCGTCCTACTGCGGTCATAAAAACTCTCCCGGAATTTACACGCGTGTTTCTTCGTACGTCAGCTGGATAGAAAGCAAAGTTTGGCCACAATGAGAACAGAAAAAACAGCACAACGCAAAAAATTGTGAAATAACTTCATCGTGCATCAAATAGAGATCAAGAGTTCATTCATTATCTGCTTATTTTGTGAGAATTTTTCATCTCAAATTAATTTTAAGCACAGAAATTGTTCAGTACCAGCAATAAATTACAAAGTGAAGATCAAAAGTATGAAATCAATTCTTCAAGTGACCCTTGCGTGCGTATTAGCTTGTGTTTGCAAGTGTCAGCTGTATCCAGGTTTCCAGTCACCATTTGTGTCAAAACTTTATCCACCATCGACAGTTCAATGGAAACCGCAGTCACAAAAGCTTCAAGCTGCTTACCAGCAACCAAGTTCCGTGCCTTGTCAGCATCCAACGTTCCCGGCATTCAACTTTCCTTTCACCATGAAGCAACCACAAAATCTTTGTCCTTCATTTGAAGCAGTGCTGCCTGCAGAAGTGCCATCACAAAGAGAAACTAGCCCAAGTCTTTCAGTTGAAGCAGCTGTCACCACCACAAAACCGATTGAAACTACATCAAAACTATCAAGGATTGAACAAATGACAACAACCAACACGACATCTGTCGACGAACCAGATTTTTCACAAAATTTCTTCAGTAAACAGCCAAGCATCGTCGCTTTAAGTAAGGTTCCACTCCAAAATAAATTGAGTCGTCATTTGAATAATCTTATCACCAACAGAGTGCGAAGAGTACACTGGAATGTCTGTTGAAAGAGATTTTGGTACAAGTTTAAGTCTGACTGCGACGGTCACCAATCTGACAATGAAAACCTGCGACATTTCTCTGGGGTTGATTGTGGGTGGAGTAAAAAGTAATCCTGGTGATTTCCCGCACATGGCTGCTATCGGTTTCAGGAATGTCAAAGGCGCGAATGTTAGTTTTGAATGTGGCGGAAGCTTGATTAGTGACAGATTCGTTTTGACTGCAGCGCATTGTCAGTTCAGAAAGTAAAAAATTAAATTTGAAAGTTTCATTGTTCTGGAAATTGTTTTTCTGCAGTGGCGTTCCAGCTGCAAAGGTTCGACTCGGTGCACTAAACTTGAGTTTTAGTAGCAAACAAGATTACGAAATTGAAGAATTCATTGCCCACGAAAAACACGATTCTTCAACGAAGCAAAACGACATCGCTGTAATTAAACTTCAAAAAATAGTGCACTTTGACGATCCTATCAAGGTCCGGCCAGCGTGTCTTTGGCAGAGTGGCAAATTGGATGTTAATCAAGCAATTGCTGCAGGATACGGTGCGACAAAATCAGGTGGTGAGATGAACAGTGACTTGATGAAGGTTCGCTTAGATATTTTGGACAACGATGCGTGCATCAAGTACTTCATTGACACTTCTGTCGATGAAGACTATGTTGAAGACAACGTTGTGATCAACGACAATCAGTTGTGCATCGGTTCTTACGTTGCAAAGAAAGACACTTGCAATGGAGGTGAGATTTGCTGCTTTTGGAATTAGAATAAACTTATTTTTATTGGAACTTTAGATTCCGGTGGGCCTGTTCAAATAAAATTTGATGAAAATCCTTGCGTCTCTCACATCATTGGAATCACATCATTCGGAAGCACTGTTTGTGGTGGTGAAAATACGCCCGCAGTTTACACAAAAATTTCAGCGTACATCGATTGGATTGAGTCGAAGGTTTGGGGTTGATTTTGAGTTTATTTTCCAATCTAAAATTAAGTAATTTCAATTCAATCAATAACATTTTGATAACCACAATTTCAACAGATTAATCTACTCCCAATTTCCTGAAACTTCCAACAGATTCTGCTTGTTTGTCACTCAGCTTGTCTGCTGGAACTTTTTCCCAAGGGATTTATTCCAGTTGTCTATGATTTCTTGGAACAGTTCACGCTTCTTGAATTCGTCAACCATTTCAGCTGCTGGCTTGACACTGCCGTATTCTTTTGGTAAAAGTTATCGGTCGAAATGTTCTGCAAGGTTTTCAGTTTTCTTCTCGATTAAAATGCGCTTTTCAGCCTTTCGCTCAAAGCATTTTTACCATGAAGTTTGCAAACGTTGGCATATTAACTAAATAGTTTTGTTTTTAAAGAACTGTACCCGTGTTTTTACTATTTTCAAGAAGTCTCTGAGTTCAACCGGCGTCATAACATGCTTCAAATCAAGAACTAACTCCACTTCCAAGACATCACATGAAGCTTAACATGGGTGCTGCAAAACACGGTTTTCGCATCGACTCTCAAAAAATTAACGGCTGCACTTGTCGACCTGTGTCGAAAAAAGTGGCGGAACAGGTCTGGGGCGGTTTTTAACGATTTTACGTTTTCCGCTATGCCAGTGACGACGAGATCACGGAAAGCCAAAAA
>JPYR01000229.1:0-20776 GCA_000775305.1 Belgica antarctica
ATTTAATTAAAAGCAAAAGTTTGCGTTCACTTATTAAGAGTGCGTTCAGTCCTCAACTTAATTTGAATTCAGACCTAATGGAGTGGAAATACATCGCAGTATGTTTTTTGAGCTCAAGCTTCGCGTTGAGACTTGGCAAAGCTTGCGTGTGTTTCCCCAGAAGAGGAAGCGATTTTACGGTCCTTTATGATTTCATAACAAGTAAGTCAATATGAATTAAATTTAATTACATTGGTTAATCCACGGGAAAGTCTCGTGTCGACAAATGCGCGCCAAAGATACAAATTTTTTTGCCAAACGCGCACGAAAAGCGGTTGTCAGGAAAGTATTTTTACCGAGAAAAGACGAAGATTTTTGATTTCGACGGGAGTTTGTGGCCTAATTTACAAAATGTTGGATGAGTTGAAAGTTGTTTGCATATTGCACTTTGATTTCCTAGTAGTTGGTCAAAGGTTCAAAATGTTTATTTATAGAAAATGTCACGCGTCGGGTTTATTTTAAAAATAGAACATATTAGCCAGAGTCCCTTGACATCACTTGATGATGAATAAGCGATTGGAATTTAAAAAGCTGTTGTAATCAATTTGTTTTCATTATAAAAATAGAACTCGATGGGAACGATAAATCAAGTGCAAAGTAATCTGATCCGAAATGTTTTTCAAGAAGCACTCGAGGCACTGTATTTGTGAGCAATATGCTGATACCAACATAAAAGCGTTGCAATCCCTGGTTGGGACAAAAATTCGGAATTTCGACGAAAGAAGTAGAATGAAAGAATTTCTACACTAACATGCACTCTGCACTATCGTGATTTCTTATTGTTTAGAAGAGTTTTCTCTTTCACTTTCGATCCGATGTTACAGTTCTCACCGACCATATGAGATTTTTTTTGATCTTAGTCTTGTGTTCATCGTTTCGTGGTTCGGAACGTCGTTCGACTAGAAGTCCGAATAAATAAAAACTTTTCTTAATTTTCCGCGCTCGTGTCTGTGATTATTTCGATTTAATTATTTTTCTTTTTCCGTCTTAATTGAGTTTTAACTCGTCCGTTCATTGTACCGTGAAAAAAATAAGAAGATATAAAAGTCCGTGCAGTTCAATTTCAAGAAAAATTCCATAAAAGTCACACCAGGTAGGAAAAAGGAAAGGAGCGCGTGAAGAGCAAAAAGAAAAAAGTAAACAGAGTTTCCGAAGTCCAACACTTGCTAACAGCACGATCGATTTGAAATCCTTTGTAGATAATTGAAGTTAAAAATAGAACTAGAAGCGTGAAACGCATACAAACTCAGTGGAAAATTACCACAAAATGTTCCGTTCTGGGAATGGAAAGAAAGGTTGCGCAACTTAACTCCTAAGCACGTCACAATCGTGCTCATTGTGGCGATGCAAAGAAGTTTTCTCACGTTTTGATACATTTACGCAATAACAAAATCGGAAGATGAAAAAAAGAAAGCAATTTTGACTAAAGATTTATGATACGCATGCCTTGGCTGCTCATTTTCTATTTGACTCTCGAGATTGTCAGCCGACCACGTCAGATAAAAGACCAACGCGCACGGCTGCCAAATTAATATATTTTTAAAATCATCTCGCGAGAAGTTTCAAAATTTGTCTCGAAAAACAATGCCAGGTCACACGCGAGAGGATCATCAGCCATAGTGACGGCAATTTGCAGCACTTACCACAAAATATTATCGCCCGTTTTATGGCGCAGCGAAGGAATCTCAGCATGTGCCGTGCACGATAGATCCACCCACTCTAGATCGCAGCTTTTACTTCTTTCTCACAAAACATTCTGAAATTCTCTGTATAAATAGCCTTTGCCTGTTTGCGAAAGACGAAAAATCTGTTGGGCAATTATCACGTTTCCACACATTTCTGACATGTGCCAAGCTTTCACGCTGATGTCACCGGTGATCAACGACTCTTTGAGTCGGAATTGATCACTTCTGTGAAAAAAGCGTCCGAAAAATCATAACAAATTGTCAAAATTGCGCCGCAAAACCGATTCTACCGGTTTTTGCTACGTGAACTTGCGTGAACACATTCGTTCTTTTTTTAAATCTCTCAAGAATTTTCCCCAACCAATTTCGAACATTTTTATTGATTTTCATTTTTCTTCTCTTTGTTTTGAAACGCAGATTCACGACAATACAGCCGATCGTATCACGTAAATAGACGAGTAAACGGATACGGAAAATAGCTTGAAGTGCTACAGCGTCCTGTTTATTCCCCATTCTTACAAGTTCGCCGTCAACAATCGGACGTCAGACGACAGAAAAAAAATCTGTTTCAAGCCGGCTCTAATCAATAGCTCATTTTGTGACACACGCAAGCAACCGTATCGACGACAGCAGATCCAAAAACTTTAAAAATGTCGAAGACCAACGGACACGCAGAAGAAACCTTCGCCGAAGACAAGTTGGTTGAAGTCGCGCAGTACAGCTTGATTAAGTTCCGGAATATGTTTAAGACCAACTGGCCTACGCATATCACGGCTTACTATCTGATCGAGAACTACATGGAATGGTTGGAGAAAGTGAACAACATCAAGAACTTGAAAATCTACAGTCTCAACGGTGAATGGAGAAAAGACGGGACATTTGTCATTATCGTAAGTTTTGCTAACTTTTTAATATATCGTCATTATAACACGTTTCACCCACAACAGGATCGCTATCGCTTGTTTTTGTACACGCTCGACGAGTCCAACAAGAAACTTATTCGCATTTTGAATCTTTTGGACTGGAGCAAGGGCTTCGATGTTTCGTCTGTTTGCCAACGCCATCTTCCAGCAGTGCTGCAGGTGATTGAAAAGAAGAGATTACCAGTGACCAACTCGTTCATGCTCAACTTCCACTACTTGCCCAAAGACGAGGCCGTGAAGTTTGACACTACGTAAGTTGACCTTTTCATTGAATATTAGGTACAGATGTTTATTATGGATACTTTGGATCTTGACGCACATGGGAATTTAGTAATATATTCAATTTGTTCATGTCAGTCATGAGGGATTTACCTAGTTTTAGTTTATGGGAGCCCTAAAAAGATAAAACATTAAATACTTTTGTTCATTAAAATTTTAAACCCTAATAACTTTTGTTTCTTCTTCTGTTTAGATCCCCGGAAGGAGTGTATTTCAAGCAATTGGTTCCAGAAAACGGCGAGAAGATCAATGATGTCTGGCCTCACAAGCATAACGGGTCGCCCTACTTCATTCAAAGGTTGATCGAAATGAACTTAAACCTTGGAGTGTTCACCAAAGACGACGATGAACTTATTGCTTGGTGCTTGAGAATCGAAATGGGCTCTTTCGGGTCTCTCCAGGTCGACGAACGTTTCCAAAGACGCGGATTAGGAAGCTTGATTGTTAAGCTCATGTCGAAGCGATTAGCTGAACAAAACAAAGACATCACCGCTGGTATCGTCGATTCGAACTTCAAGTCACGGCAAATGTTCCAAAAGCTCGGCTTTAAGCACATCGATTACACACATTGGTTCACAATTTCATCCCAGATCCCACACTTCAGATGGGTCGACTAATCCAAAACATAAACCTTCGGTTTATTTGGAACCATTTTGTATTGAGTTCGTTATTTTTACTTGAGGGTAGATTTTGAATTAGTCTAGCGGGTAAATGATTAGCTTATAAGTCACCTTTCACGTAGACACTTTTTATTTAATCAAAAAACGGTTTTGATTGTTTATTTTACAACTCAGTTAATTTCAAACGTCAAATTTATGGAGAAAAGATAGAAATTTTGAAACGTAACGATTTTATGGGAAAGTTGAAAAGAGGAGGGAGAAACAGAAAGCTGTTATCGAAGACAGAATATTTACGATGATCTTTTTCATGTTATTACAAATTGTAGCACGGTTTGGCGTTACAAGACGTTCAAATGATTAGCAGCACCTTAAATTCGGATTTTAAACTGTTCTGTTTGAGGGAGCTTGGAAAGTTTTTTCTTGTTAGGCTGTGCAGGGACAAAGAAGGATAGTTTTCGTTGAGAGGTTCGGAAAATATTTTCCAAAGCTTTTGATAAGGAACACGTCTGAAACTTTGTTCCGCACGAGGCCAAACATTTTGAAAAGAAACTCGATTGATTTAAAAAATAAATGTTCAAATTTCAATATCCCTTTGGCAGTTTTAAAGATTTACTCACAGTATAAAACGTAGCGATAAGAAACTTCTTATACTTAAAGCATATTCAAGTCAACTTGATGTTTTTTTTTGTTAACAGGCGCTTCCCTGGCAGATTCATAAATGATTTTGTTCTGAAATCTCCCAAAATTCCTTGAAATTCCTGTTCAATTTTAGTGTTACAAAGAGAGTTAGCACTAGAGTTCCTCCGCTCGGTTGCCAGATTAACCCCGGATGTATTTTTAGAATGTTTGTGAAAGACTTTTCAAAAAGATGAATTTGTGACATTAATACTACAAGTTGAATGCTTTTACTATTTTTTTTGCCAACTATCTCCGACTTTCATTTTTGAACATGAGCTATTAAATTGCAAGGAAGAAAAGACTTTTCCTTGGGGTTTTGTTTTGAATAAAAAATGAAAACGAGAAAAATTAACAGGAATGAGTTTTCATATTGAAAATCGCATCATTTGAAGGGGTAAACAAAAAGCGAATTATCTTTTTTTTCTAGTAAACCTTTAGAAACCTAGTAAACCTTTAGAAACCTAGTAAACCTTTGGTTTTGAAAATAAATTTAGTACTGGGATCATGAAAGTTTAGTAAGGACTTACTTTGTTACTTAAACCAACGCTAGGTGTTAACTTATTACTCATTAATGGAGTTCAATGTGAAATCCTTTGATGTTGAAGAAAGGTGAAGAAAAGATGATAAAAAATATTTTTGCATTTAGTGGACTTTTTTGGGACAAACTAAAGAGATGATAATGAATTCACCGTAGTTGACTTTTGATTGCAAAGCTAGCTGATAGCAAATTATGGAAGGAAGGAAAAATCTGAAAAACTTTTTAATCGTATGGTCGCTGATTCGTGAAACTGATCAGTCGTTTCACGATGATTTTACCATTAAGAAAATTATAAATATATATAATCTTTTCTCTGATTTAATCCAAATTTTTAGAGGAGAAAGAACAAATTAAATCAAATTAAATATGGAATAAAATTTCTGTTGAAAATGTGTTTATCGACAGCCTAAAAACGTTTTTTTATTGATTGATGGTTGGATCAACGTTGCGGAAGGTTGCATTGATGGTTGATCTTCTTGTGCAGACTATATCAATCGCCATTTGAATAAGGAATATCATCAGCAGCACCGACGGAGAACTTGAAAATGAACTGCAACCGACGAAGAACTTTCCGCTACATTGTTGCAATATTTAAAAAAAAACCTTCAAAGCTTCTGACAGTTTTGAGTATGAACAGCTACGGTCGATATAAAACCTCATGAACAGAAGAATTGGATTGTACAACGAATCAGTGATAATTTTATTATTACTTTTCTTCACATTTAAAATGAAAATTACCTTTTTATGACATTTAAATAATATTTTAACATTTTTTTCCGCCTTGCTATCTAACACAGTTTATTTCATTGATTTTATCCCTTTTCATTTGAGTTTTCTCACAGAAGGTTGGTGGTTCAATAACATCGTGACAAAGTCAGCGGAATTTGAACAGAATATTTTGCGTCTAATTAAAATCCACAAAACGAAAACGTGGCCAAAATTTACATGCTTTGAACTTTTCTGACTTGTCAACAGCCCGAAAGCAGGGGAAGCGAAGAATCCTAGAGATTTGAGTGCAAAACTTTTCCGAATACGTTATTTTTTGAGAATAAAAACACTTTTCAAGTGTTTAATAAGCTTCTCGAGTGACGGTTTTTACTTTTTCATGTAGAACATCACCAAAAGATAAGTGAAAAAGTAAATGGCTGCAAAAATAGTTATATTGGTGATAGTTTCGTTAGTTATTCACAAAGCTGGCGCCTCGGGGATTATCGATGAGAAAAATGATAGAACAAACGTTCGTACGATCGCCGATAAAGGAACTTGGGGCTCGAGTGGAACAGTAACTTCCGGCTCGGCAAGCAACAGATCGTTAGCACTCGGCTCTGCAACATTTTCCGGTTCAGCTTCTGCGTTAGCAACGTTTTCTTGAGCTTCACCCTGCGCCGGGGCTGGTCTGTTGACATTATTAAGATTGACCCGAGTGCTGTTGTTGTTGTTCAATCTTGTTTGATTTTGTTTGTAAATGTGATACCTAAAATGAGATAAACGGTCAATTTTGACAAATAAAAAAGCAGTTTAATGATTACTTACAGATAAATAGAAATAGCTATCAGGATCACAACGAGGCATCTAATAGGCGAAGAGTAGAAGTAGACTAAACACAGTAAGATCATGAGACGTGAAAACGAGTACAGAATATCAAGCCAATCTCGCTCCTGAACCTCATCTTGGATGATGTTTGGGAATCGTCGTTGCTGTGCTTCTGCTGCTGGTGGCTCTGCAGCAGCCTGAGCGTCAATATTTGGTGCCGCAGCTTCGTTGTTTGCCACTTGGGGCACAGCGGCTGATGATGCAGTAAAAGGCATTTGCGGCGGAATAAACGCGAAATTTTGTGGCTGTTGGCTTTGTTGCTGTTGATTCATTTGGTAGAAAGCTTCGGGTGATTGGAGAAGGTTCATGTACTGGTTCATATATTGCGTGTAGGCCTGTTGCATCCAGGACTGCATGGCATATTGCTGAGCGAGAATGCTATTAGCGTCACCGGGCGTGCTTGTTCCGAGAAAGGCATTGAAGTAATTACTGGGAATGTTCATCACATTGGACTGCTGTGTTTGCGGCTCTTGCACTGTGCTGGTAGCAGGTGATGAGGGGTTTGTCGCGTGTCGCTGTCTCAATTCACTGGCGCTCATGTTTGTGTTTGAAGTGGAGCTTTGACTGGTACTGCTGGTAGCTGGCGAAGATTGTCGCGGGACCTGAGTGTCCTGTTTCAATTGATGTCGGCCCGACTTTGGGGTGAACACAAGATGAACTGTATGTGCTTCTTGGCCTTCGTACTCTCGCAAAATGTCCTTCAGAACGACCGTGTCGTTTAAAAGCTTTCCTGAATAGATGAGTTTCTGCTCTTCAGTGCTCTAAAACAATAAAAGTTGGTTAAATCATGACCAAACCATTAAAAGTAAAGAAGCGGTTGTGTAAACACGGTAAGTATATGAAAACAAGGCTTACGAGGAAGAAATAATCGTGGAGTTCTTGAAAAAGCTTTCTTTCACGTTTTGTCGATCAAACAAACCTTCCGCTAAAATTGTAGCCTACAGAAACATTCGCCAAGATTAAACGACCTCAAATTATCGTTCCCCGCGATATCTTTTATCAAGCGATAATGAAATATTTTTGTTATTCTTAGATTTGTCGGTAGGCGACTAATTTTAACACGCAATAGAAAGAAGCATTTTTTGATCGTCCGGTAAATTACCTAAGCTTGATTATTTACGCTGAGATTTCATTTGTCTCTTGCAGCTTTTCTTATTCGGTTTCTATTTTTCTGCCTTGTTTTCTTTAATGCACCACGTCAGTAAAAATGAGACTGTCACGAGGCAGCCAAAGCGATCAAAACTGGGGGAATACACGAATTCAACTGAATTGTCGAACAGAACTTTCAGGACGGTTTGGCTGTAAATGTATTGTGAACATTTTCTGATAAGAGCTGCTATCAGCTGAGTACACAAGCACACACGAAAATGACGCTCACAGCAAGCTTCGACCATTCAGCCGTGACGGGAGCTAAGTTTTCATCACACATTCTTTTCTATCACTCAGTCTTGTGATTGGTCCGACATTGTCACCGTACACCGCCTTCGAATAAGTTTCTGAGCAAAAACACGAAAACAAAAACCTGACGTGTCTCGATTTCTTTCGCCGAAACAAAATTTGCTTCGAGTTCAAACAATAACATTGAACTGATGACGGGATGCATTTATAAGTGAGGATACGCACAGCAGTTTTTGATTTAATTAGTCAAAGGTCAGGCTGAGTGAAAATCTCGCTGGAGAGCGGAGCCGTCAATTAACTTGAAAAATGTTTGCTTTTTTCGCTACCAAGGTCATTCGCTGATTTCTGATGATTGAGAATGAGTGTGATGGTGCAAAATTTGAAGACGATTGAAATGGCGCAATGATCGTAGCAACTGCCTACACATCCACCGACTTTAGAACTTTTTCAATCGCAAGTCTGACGAAATTCTTTCGACAAATTTTCTTACCGTCGAATAAATCTCGCTCAGCTTCCCCTTCAGCTCCTTGATGTTCCACGATGCCTTTGCCTCGATCCTTTTGTCGTCGAATTGTTGCACTTTTACGATTAGTTGAATTGGGAGTTCCATTATCGATATTTTCTCTTTTCTACGTTCAATTCAATTCACTTCAATTTAAACGACTTTCCGCCTGACTTTCCGAACGATTGATCCGCGACGTGCTAATGAGCCGAGTTAGCGAGTAGAAATTCGGTAATTATCGCGATTTTGTTTGCTTTCGAGCTTCAAAGTTGACAATTGGAAAATATAAAAATATTATTGTGTAGCGACTTTTTCAGTACCCCGTTTGAAGTTCGCTCGTCCGCCGTCAAGCACCGCCACCAATCACAAACAGGCAACAGCAGAGACAAATTTCCTCCTTAATTGAGAATTTACTCGTAGTTCAAGCTTGGCAATGACAGATTTTGGATCAGAAGAACCCAGTCTTCTGGTGATCGCGTTGGACACGAACCCGTCGCAGCGCATCCTGAAAAGAAATCCGCAAGCGCTCAGCAGCATTCTCAACTCCGTTTCGTCCTTCGGCAACTCTCACTTGATGCAGACACCACAGAATAAATTGGCAATTGTTGCATGCCATCACCACACCAGCAAGTTCTTGTATCCATCTAACGACAACACTTTGGAAGTCAGACAGATTGATGGACAGCACGAGTATTTCACACTAATCGAAAAATCCGTCAAGACGAATTTAGCAGAGCTGATATCCTCAGCACCGTCTATAAATGGAAATTGCGAGTCAATGTTGGCTGGATGCCTTGCCATGATTCTCTGTTATGTTGTTCGGGTATGTTAACAAAAACCGGACTTTCCTAATCTTCTGAAAATATTTCTTTGGGATTTTTTAGGTGAAGAAGTCGCAGCCACCAGGATCCAACCTTAACACTAGAATTTTGATTGTGACTGGCAGTGAAGACTCAGCACATCAGTACATGACCTACATGAACGTGTTCTTCACGGCGCAGAAGGAAAAGGTTGTGATAGACATTTGTGCGCTCGACAACACGCTCGTGCTACTTCAACAAGGTTGCGACATCACAGGCGGTCAGTACTTGAAAGTCTCGCAAATTGAAGGACTGCTCCAGTATCTCTTGTGGATTTTCCTACCCGATCCTTCGATAAGGTCCAAGTTAGCTCTTCCTCCTCAAGTCAAAGTCGACTACCGGGCTGCTTGCTTCTGCCACCGAGAACTCATCGACATCGGTTTTGTTTGTTCCGTGTGCCTGTCCATCTTCTGTAAGTTCTCGCCAATTTGCACAACATGCTCAACTGTTTTTAAAGTACCCGTGTCCATAAAGCCCAAGAAAAAGAAGATTAAGACTTAAATTGAGAAACTTGTTAAGTTAAAGGTCCAAATTAAAAAGAACATTTTATTCCAAGTCTATTAAGTACTGAATCTTTATAAATTTCGCCCTGCTCGTTCACCTTTGTCAAGTCGGAAGATTTAAAGCTTAGGTTTTGATGCGTTGTACAAGTCTTTCATCTCGCGGCGCAACAACTTTCCACTTTGAGTCTTCGGAATTTCGTCAATGAATCGGACGCCTCCACGAAGCCACTTTGCTTTGCTGGCATGCTCAGCAACAAAATCTTGCACTTCTTTCTCGGTCAATGTGACACCGGGCTGCTTCACAACATAAGCTAACGGAAGTTCACCGGAATCCTCGTCGGGAATGCCGATGACACCGCAATCTTTGATTTTTGGGTTTGAAAGAAGCAGACCTTCGATTTCCGCTGGTGGAACTTGGAAAGCCTTGTACTTAATCAGTTCCTTCAATCGGTCAACGATGTAAAACTGTTTGTCCTCGTCGTAATAAGCGATGTCACCGGTGTGAAGCCAGCCGTCCTTGTCAATTGTGTCATTAGTGGCAGTGTCGTCATCGATGTAACCTTTCATAATTAAATCGCCTTTGAAGCAGAGTTCCCCGCGTTGGTTTGAACCGACCGACTTTCCACTCTCGTCAATAATTTTTGCATACGTTCCTTGCGCTGGTTCGCCGACAGACCCCGGTTTAATAATAGTTTTGGTTTGCAATACGCCAAGGGTCGTTTCTGACATGCCATATCCTTGACGGATTAAAACATCGCTTCCGAGCCTCTCGCGCACTTGATCTTCGACTTGTTTGCTCAGTGCAGCAGCGCCTGATCCGATTTCTTAAAAGTAAATAAAAACTTAGTCAAATGACATGCTGAATGAAGTTCTACTAACCCTGAAGGCTTGATAGGTCGTACTTGTCAACTAAGGGGCTTTTGGCCAAGAACACCATTATCGGTGGAACAACAGAAATGTTTCTGACTTTGTAAGTCTACGAAAAAAATATTAAGCTTTAACTGGGAAAACTTGACAGAAACTTACCTCGATCGCCTTCAGAAAAGCTTCTTCCTCAAACTTTGGCAAGAAAACGCTTGTGACGATTCTCGAACAAGCCACCAAGAACATGCTAACGAAGCCCATAGCGTGGAACCAAGGTGGGATTGACATTACAACGAATCCGTCATCAGCATAGACCATGTTGGCCATTGTAAAAATGTCACGGTAGCTTTGAAGAACGCTGATCATGTTTTCTTGGGTCAGTAAAACACCTTTTGGCAAGCCAGTCGTGCCCGATGAACACACAATTACAGCGACCTGCTCCTTAATGTTTACTTTTTCCTTGACATATTTTGCAACGTCGAAGTCGTTCTTCGAGAACTTTTCAATGAAATCGTTGATCAAAATTGCTGAGCCGTCCAGATTTTTATCGCCGAATAGCACAACGTGCTTTACGAAACTCAATTTTTTGCAAACTGCAACAGTTCTCTTCAGTGTAAAAGGTGAAGCAAAAACAATTTTCGGCTTCGATAGGCTCAGTGCATGGGTAAGTTCACCTGTTGATGTAAAAAGAACATTGTTATCTGTCGTGAACGGATTGCGCAATCTTATCGAAAGCTTTGAACTTTGAGTTCGGATTGGATTTGCCGTAAAGACTAACAAGAAGATTCTGCGAAAGTAAATATATTTAAACTGTTAGACTCACGCTCGGTGTAAGTCACGTTGACAGGTGCAACCGCAGCGTTAAGACAGAGCGTGCCATAAGTAGCAGCCAAAAATTCATGACGGTTTTCAGCGATGATCGAAACGACGTCGTTCTTTCTCAATCCGGCTCCATGTAACGCTTTCGCCATAATCGAGCTTTGCTCGAGCATGTCGCGATACGTCCAAACTTTATTGGTGATGCCATTGATCTTGATATTTTCAAAACATTAAAAAGTGACCTTTGATCGCGCACTTTGGTGTAAATAACTTACGAATGAAGTTCTGTTTTCTCCAAGCGTGAAATCATTAAGAATGACTTCACCTATTGAAGCAACGTTTGGGTCGATTGCCGTCGTCTCACTGGGATCACCTCCGTAAACGACATTTGGATCACTTTCTGGTTGCATATTGACACGGGTATTTGATGTTTGCTGCTCGAGTATTGATGGAAGACTGAAAATTTCTACGCGCTCACCAGTTTTGATAACGAAACAACAAACAAAAGCAACGAAGAAGATAAAAAGAAAAGAAAAACGATCAATAAGCCTTTTTTCAATTCCACATTCCGTTAAATATATTTGCTTCTTTAAAATTTACAACTTTGGTTTGGTGTTATTGTACAAATCACGAAGTTCTCGTCTTAATAATTTTCCGCTCGGATTTTTCGGGATTTCGTCAATGAATCGGACGCCCCCTCGAAGCCACTTAGGTTTGCTGGCATTTTCTGCCACCAAATCTTGCACTTCTTTCTCAGTCAACATGACACCGGGTTGCTTCACGACGAAAGCGAATGGAAGTTCTCCTGATTCTTCGTCCGGAATGCCGATGACACCGCAATCTTTGATTTTCTTACTGGACAGCAGTAAACCTTCGATTTCCGCTGGTGGAACTTGGAAAGCTTTGTACTTGATCAGTTCCTTCAATCGATCGACGATATAAAACTGTTTTTCGTCATCGTAGTAGCCGATATCGCCGGAATGCAGCCAACCGTCTTTGTCAATTGTGTCATTGGTCGCAGTGTCGTCATCGATGTAGCCTTTCATGATTCGATCACTTTTGAAGCAGAGTTCTCCGCGTTGGTTTGGACCGAGCGACTTCCCACTTTCGTCGATGACCTTCACATAAACTCCTTGTAATGGCTCACCGACGGAACCAGCTTTCATTATCGAGTTCGTTCCCAGCACACCCAGAGTCGTTTCTGACAGTCCATATCCTTGTCTAATAATCATGTTGCCTCCAAATCTCTCTCTGACTTGATCTTCGACTTCTTTAGTCAAAGTGGCGGCACCGCATCCGATATCTACAATTAAAATATTTTAGAAAAGTATTCAAAAACTAGCAATCAAACACACTTGTTAAGCTTGACAAGTCGTACTTATCAAACAGTGGACTTTTGGCTAAGAAAACCATAATCGGTGGTACGACAGTTACTCCATTAACTTTGTAAGTCTATGAAAAATATTTTTATATTTTCAAATTTTCATTGTATACGCCATTTATGTTGACTCACCTCAATTGACTTCAAGAACAATTCTTCCTCGAACTTCGGTAGAAACACGAAAGTTGTTTCTCTCGAACAAGCTACCATGAACATCGACATAAAGCCTAAAGCATGGAACCAAGGCGCAATGTTCATCGCAACAAACTTGTTCTCGTGTATCATCTGCATCAAAGTGAAAAGACCACGATAGCTTTGAAGAACGCTGATCATGTTCAATTGTGTGATCAGGACACCTTTTGGCAAGCCAGTCGTGCCCGATGAACACACAATCAAAGCGACCTGTTCCTTGATGTCAATTCTTTCCTTAACGTATCTTGCTACGTCAAAGTTGTTCTGCGAAAACTTCTTAATGAAATCTTCGTAGAGAATGGTTGAGCTTTCGATATTTTTATCGCCGAATAGCACAACGTGTTTTACAAAACTCAGCTTCTCACAGACAGCCACTGTTCTTCTAGCTGCGAACGGTGAAACAAAAACAATTTTCGGCTTCGACAGACTTAAAGCGTGGCCAAGTTCACCTATGGAGAAAAACACAAAGTTCAATGAAATGATTGCGCAATCTTATCAAGACGTAGATTAGAGAATCAGAATTTTAAAAGCTTATCGACAAGAGAAATTCATAAAAAGTGCTTCAGATAAGCAAGGATCAGGGTTTCGACTTACGTTCAGTGTAAGTTACGTTGACAGGAGCCACAATTGCGTCTACAGATTAAAGAATTTGTTAAAACTCAATATTTTGAGATTTACTGATAAATTTACTTAGATAGAAAGCACCGAATGCCGCTGCTGGAAATTCGTGCCGATTTTCAGCAATAATTGAAACCACGTCGTTTCTTCTCAGTCCGGCTCCATGCATAGCTTTCGCCGCCAAAGAACTCTGATCCAGCAAGTCGCGATAGGTCCAAACTTTGTTGGTCATTCCATTGATCTGATAATTTAGTTTGACCTTGAAACTTGATTTTACTTTTTTAACTTGGAATACTCACGAACAAGTTTCTGGTCTCGCCGAACGACAGGTCTTCTTGAATCATTGAGCCAAGAGACAAAATACTGTCATCAATTTCTGTGCCTTCTACTGGGTCACCACCGTAAAGAACATATGGATCACTTTCAGGTTTCATTTTCATACAAAATTGGTGCTTTCAGTGCGAGTAATCATTGACGACTAAAACGCTGATTATTTTACACAAGTGATAATGTCAGAACAAAGGTGAGAAGAAATTACACTAGCACAAACACCTTAAAAAAAATCTCAGTCTTTCGTCTTTGATCCACCTTCATCTGTATTTCCGAGATGTGGACATCTTTGCTTGTCGTTTCAAGGAGTTTCAAGGAAAAGGTAAAGAAACAGATTTTCAATCGAGCAAACAAAATTTGAATTGGCAGAACTCGTACCATCGACTTGAACCGGTTGACTCGTCTGTTGTTTTAAAACTTCTCAACTTTCGGATTTTATTAATATTCAAATTTCTTGGTGATACCAACACAAAATGACTCGTGAGTATTCTTCTTCATAACCAGCGTGTTTCCCAGTCTTTCTGAACTGGGACGGCCACGAGGCGGAGGGCCACGAATACATTTCATGTTTATTGTTATTTAAATTTCCACATGAAACTAATACACTAACTAACCGGTTGTAGGAGGCAATCAACGCGATTTGGCTAGGGCGAAAAACATGAAGAAACAACAAGATGGAGGAAAGAAAGCGGAAGATGGCCTGACTCCGTTACAGCGTCGAGAAAGGTTGGTAACAACACTTGCTTAGTCAACAGGCGCTTAAGCCTTGGAATCACAAAGGCTGTTTACTCAATCAAGACGTGCTCGAGAGAAGACCAGTCACCACACAAAATTATTCAGTCGAGTGATGATGAAAAAACTCATCTGACCTTCGCAACTCCGCATCCGGCTTAATTCGTCGCAAGTTAATCGTGCTTTCTTTACCAATTTTAGAGACGCAGCAGCATTAGCCGCCAAAACTAAGAAGAAAGAAGATCAAAAGGCAACCGAGGCTGAAAAGAAGTAAAGCGGCGCCGAGAGTTCAACCAACTTCTTATCGTCAAAGATTTTTGTATTGCATAACGAAATGTCTGCAGAATTGGCTTTCTCCTGATCCAGTCACAAAAATAAAATTTACAAACTTCGCCGCGATTTCTGTTTTGTAATTGAAATTTCATGCTCCTCATAGACGCGCAGCGGAAACAGAATTCCGATTCTTACAAAGGCGTTCAAACGACCTAAATAAAAAATAAGTAAATTAAAATAGAAAAAAGCTTTTGTGGTCGTTATTATTAAGAAACAAACCGTTTGAAGTCAATTTGAATTTGTCCATGCTTTTTGGATGGGGGAAACGACCGTTTTTGAGAAATTTGAACGGTTTTGTATGGTTTGGCAGTCTTTTTCAATACAAAAATTCAAATTTTTCAAAAACGGTCGTGATGGGGCCCCATCGCTTTTTGTCGTTTTTTATTCAACTTTATTGCTTTGAATTTTGTTTTTCCTTTTCCACGATTTCCAGCAGATGTTTGGCGATCAACCTTTTGACAAATCATTTTACTCCTGATTCATTGCTTTAGTTTTTCGCTTGGAAATTCAGACATGACAAACGTTAAGTCCAGACTTGGCCGACATGTGAATACTAGAGAACAAAAACAATTTTCCAATTATCTTCTATTGTCCAGCTGTTGCAAGATGCACGATCGTGCCTGCAAGCTTTGAAGAACACTTCAAGAATTCCCCAATCGTTCGTTCTCTTCATTGTTTTTTTAAGAAAATTTTCTCCTCAAGGAGTCGTTTCATCTGTTTTCGCATTAAAAGGAACGAAAAATGATTTTTATTTTCTCGAATCGTATTTTTCTGTATGTATTATCTGGCAGGGAAAGATTGTTTGGTGGCCTTGTGTTGGGACTACGAATTTGTTGCCGAAATTTTTCTATTTCTCTCTTCTTACTTGATTCCCAATTGACACTTGAAGTCAACTACACGAAAGAAAAGTCTTTTCTCATAAAGTCTTTTAATTGAATCGGGCTGAAGATGGCGAGAAGTTTCAATCCGGAAGAAGCGAGAAGAAAGTCAATCTAGTGGAAAATAAAAATTGTATATTAAATGATTATCAAAAGACACGTGTTGAAAATATTGAAAGCAACGCCAGTGCCCGAGGAAATTTTCCAGACTTTTCACTTCACGGATCATTTGGCGTGATAGCAAGCAAAGCTGATGATGGCGATGAAAAGATTTTGGCATTGAAATCCTCAACCGAATAGAAAGCATAAATTGTGTTTGCTACAGTGAAGTCATTGGGACAACATATTAATCAACTC
Source organism: Belgica antarctica (assembly GCA_000775305.1). Classification (NCBI taxonomy): domain Eukaryota; kingdom Metazoa; phylum Arthropoda; class Insecta; order Diptera; family Chironomidae; genus Belgica; species Belgica antarctica. The sequence continues at coordinate 16,123 of JPYR01000229.1, forward strand.
TTGTCGCACCGCTTGCAATTTATACCAATTTACCAGTGTATAAAAAGCTCCCGCCAGAGTATCTTTTTGTAGTCACCCAGCAGACGTCTCCAAGTCAATCGTAAAAAAGTTTTTCTTCTTCCCTTCGCTTTTCGCTATAACAAACTTGAAATGAACGCTTATGATTTGTTCACGTTGAGATTACGAGATGAACTAATATGTCAGCATGTTCAACGTCGAACGGTCTCTAAGGGATTCCAGTTGTTGTGTACATTTATGATACATTGTTCCGAGATTTTAAATGTGTGATTCTTTTCAATTGTGTAAAATTGTCTGTTCGCCGACTAATTACGTGTTGTTTTCTAAATTTCCATATTTTTGAAAACACGCTGTATCCTAGTGACCAACAATACTTGCTTTACCTCCAAGAATCAGCAAGCATCAACAATACGAGGTTGGAATATATTTTCCTGATCTAAACTTTGCAAAGTTTTTTATTTTCCTAGTGAATCTTATTTATCGCAGTCCAAAAATCAAAGAAATATCTCTGGTTTCAAGTGGTATTTTCAACACAAACATTTCTTCTTAAACATGACAATTCGTCTAGAGAATGTTCAACAAAGTGAAAATTAATCGAAGAAAATCTATAAAGAATTTTGTAAACAACATTTTCCTTGACTACTGACAAGGCTTTATTACCAAAGAATTTCCCAAGCACGGGAAATGAACTTGAAGAAAGAGGCAGTCTTAAGCACTAATCTTGAATTTTCATTCTAGAATGGATTTGCTTCTTCATCACTCATTGCTTCGTCTCATCCACTCAGCCATCCGTTACATCACGAATATTCACTAGCCATGCGGCATTTTAAAAGGCTTTCCTTGAATAAACAAAAGTTCGTTTCATCACTCTTCTCGCTTTCCACATCCTTCTCCTTTCAATTTTCAAGGACCTTAGGCTGCAATCCCGACTCAAGGACCATGTTTTCTGATGAAAAATGGATCAACTTTGCTGTGTGTTGAAAGGGGATGGAAGTTTAACATGTGCACAGATATTCATTTTGATAATGTGTTTAACTGGAACTATCTTAAAGGAATCGTAGCATCGACGGCATCTACGGAAGAAAACAGATCATAAAGCTGTTCGTTATGCAAGGGCTTGTATTGGTAGGTTCATGTTAAAGGTCTATTTTTACAAGACGAAATCCTTCGAAAACTAAATTGCGTCGCTGAAGGACTCAACCAAAAATGTTCTTTTCAATCATCCTTAAACGGGAGTTAGACACTTTAGGTAATCAATTGTTTTTCTAATCCCTCAAATCTCTTTCATTGCTGAACAAACAACCTTGAGAGCTCAAATATCCTTGCCAATGTTTTCCATCAAACAAAAAGACTCACTCAACCTCAACTAATTACCCTCTTTGCAAGCCATCTCTAGGTATTTAAATAAAAGACATTCACTGTAACGCATCACAAAAATCCACTTCTTCATGTGTTTTTGAATATTTGCATAGGAAGCAACGAGCAAAAATATCTCAGTAGAAGTGAAGTGCGATTTGGAGGAATCTCTTCTATTTTGAACACAACTGAAGTCTAAAAGGAGCACTTGAAACTTTTTTCAACCGCAAGCTGTCATCCAAATAGACTTTGAAACGAGATTGATGCAAAACAGAAAATTCTTTGATGTCGCATGCTAAGTATTCTTCTCAATGCCTGCACAAGCCTGAAAATTCTTGCATAACAATTCCTCTGTCAACTTGACCCGATTGAAAAGTAAAGGTTTAAGTTGAAGTCTTTGTGTTTTTCTCGTTGCTTCTATAGGCTGTGCTTGAGCGAAAAAGAGAAATGTGTTACTCATGATAATAATCTGAAAAGTGAAAAGTTCTGTAGCTTTTCGTGACGTAACTCAACTCGTTAGTGCGAGTTGTTCTGTAATCGGAAGATTTGGTATTTCTTCGTTCAACAGCACTGTGAATATATCCGAGAACGAATATCAGATACTTTACTTGGTTTGGTTGAAGTGATCACTCTTACTGAAAGGTCAAAAATTTAAAGAAAATTTGATTTTGTAATAACATTTTTTTTATTTTTTTTACTTTCATATTTTAATTCCTTCCTGTGTTTTACAAAATAACACTTCATAATGACTTCCACTGAATGTGGCAGAATGTATAACCAAATGTCCTTCGAGATTGTTCGTAGATCTCCTCAAAAGGTGACTGAATCAATCACTCATTGAATTATCGACACAGTTTTGTATCGTTCGCCATTTTTGTATTTCTTTAACTTTTCTTTGTGTTTTTGTCTTATCACATGATTGTTTAATATGCGATAAGAAAAATATATAACGATGAATGAAGCAGCTCGAGGTTGAACTATCAAATCTTTTCACCATAAATCTCCTTTCTATCTAAATGCACTGTAATCAATCAGTTACTATAAAGCCTTCGACGACTAGATTGATCTACCTTTAGCCACTTTATTCACCTCAAAGTTTTGTCCTCGCTTCTCCAGTCGAGATTTATGAAACTACACTTTTTAAAATGATGTTTTATTACTTCATCTTGCATTTGTGAACTGTTTTACAAATCTCAACTGTTATTCTTTGAAGTATTTTCCTACTTACTAACAAATCAACATAATACAATTTGGGTGGCTATCGTTTAGTGTTTGTATCAACAAAAATTTATATTTATAATCGTTTTGGTATCCGAATGAATTTTGGAATCCGAACAGCTTGTAGCAACTGAAGGATGTTTTAAATTGATCTAATTTAATGCATGTCTATTATGCAATGCATTTCCATTAAACTATATATTCTATATATTGATGGGTTTATCAATATAATACTGTTTGACAGCATTGCTGTTATAGCAAAGCTTCATTTCTCTTCTATTTCTAGTCAACATTAGTGTCATTTGTCGACTAAAACACTAAACATTAATATTGCGTATTCTCTGCTTTTCACTTGAAAATTAAACAATAACTTCTTCCACGGTTGAAAAGCTTGATATTAAATAAATAAGATTTATTTCAACAACTATAATGTCAAGTACCATGCTTGTACATCAAGTGATAAATCTACCAAATGTTGCTCTTATCAACAAAAACAGACTGATTGATTGATTGGTTCGACCTGTAAGTTAATGCCATTGAAAAGTTCTTCAACAGACAACTTTTAAATGAAATGAGTTTGTGGGAAAGTCATCAATCATTGTGCTGAAAATTTTGCAATTTTTGTATCTTGACATTGAAGTTGAGAAAAAAATAGAGATTTGGGATGGCTTTAAAGACTAAAGATTAAAAATGGTTAATTTTACTTACATCTCGTTGCAAAAATAAGTCTTGCAAAACTGTTAAAACTCTGTTTCACGACTCTGCTATGTGTTATTTCAAAACTAAGATAACGTCAAAACATTTATTTCCTAATGTCTTTTTACTAATATTGCGACTTTTGATGATATTTTTTTTAATAAGACTTTTTATTTTACTCTACAATAAGGTTTTTTTATAATAGAGTATTTTCCGTTGTTCCTGGAGCCCACAACTGTAATAAGATTACAAGAGATATTTGTCTTCCAAAATGAATTAACATAACTTTAAAACGGACTTTACAGGAGTCTAAACTTTTGTCGATCTTTGTCTAGAGATTATGATAGAAAAATATTTTCTCTGCAAGAATGTTTCCTTTGAAATTCGTTCCCTTTAAAATGTCTTTTGAAACTCTGCTTTTTAATTAAGCTTCTGTCTTTGTATTGATATGTTCTCATCGTAGTTTTTATGAATGAAAGAAAAAATATGTGAGCATATGAAAATGAAATGCCAGCCTAGGCACCTAGAAACAAAAAAGTTCTCATTTAAATGAAAGATATGGTTGGAGAACAAATAATGAAATATTGTTTTTTAGTCATTGTTCAAACTTGAGATTCTAGAATTATGATAACTGGATAATTTCTAAAATGTTCAGGGAATTCAAATATTCCTTCTGATGCCTAAGCTTTCCAGCCTCGGATTTACTATAATTTAAAATTGCAACTGGTAGTAATCGAGTTGTCTTTCGTCACCGGTCATCTTAGTTTTCATAAAAAACAAAGCTAGCAGTGCATTACAAAAAATTAAAATACTTTCAATATCTATGATGAGCTGTTGTCCCTTTTGTAATGTTTTATAGTTTGAACTGTGTTTTTTCTATTTATGTGATCTTTTTGTTTTGTGGATACCCATATTTTCCCGAACAGCGTTCTATTTTACTTTTAATTTATACTGTATGAAAATTTCTAGTATTCTTCTCGAAATATATTTCCAGCTGAGAATGAGTTTAGCTTTGTGATAATAAATTGTTTATATGCTTTTAATTGTTGATGTGTCTGATGAATGCAATATATTGTGAATGTAATCTCTTTTTAAACGGTTACTTTTTACAAATTTTATTCTATACTTATACAAAGGACATTCAAAATGAAACATATATTGTAAAGTCGCTAAATTGAGAGAAAGAGTTGATACCAAATTCGATTATTTGTTGCCACACACTTGATTGCGAAAATTTATTCCACTATCAGTAAAATTTCATCAATATTTATTAGATGTGATGCTGACGAAAGGCAGTGATACTTTGATTTCTCTTCAACGTCGACAATTAGCCTTTGCATCACTCGAATTAGAGTATTTTGTTTTT
>JPYR01000229.1:43628-61140 GCA_000775305.1 Belgica antarctica
GAACAACAAAACTCTTCTGATTTCCCTGATTTTATTATTTTCTCTTCATCAAAATCAACTTCATTTTTTGTATGTTGCTGAATATTTCATTAAAAACTTTTTACCGCATTTAAATTTCACTTGAATAGTTTCTTTAGTATTTTTTCATGCGAAAATTTTATTTTCATGGATAAATCACGGAAACTTTGAAAAAAATTTTTTTATGTTATCAAAATAACTGTTGGCATGAAGAAATCCGCGTTAACATTGTAAAAACGGATGTTTAACAACAAAGCAATGATGAAATTTCAGAAATTAAACTGAAGTTTAGAAATTGTTCTCTGCTGTCCAATTATAATTCAATGCTAAAAGTTTTTAAATATTTATTTTCCTTTGAGGATAACACACGACAAACACAACAATCTTTGGTGAGAAATAAAAGCAGACTGAAGTAAATTTACCACGGAGCGAGCTTTTCGTTCTCTCTCCCGAAGATTGAAAACCTTTTCCAAGCCTGCCAACTACCCCTTGGTGGAACGAGTGAGACGACTGAGAGAAACTGTTCTGTGTGCATTTGGTGGTGCAAGATATGTATACATCAGCCTGTTTATGATGCCCCGATTTTTTGTTTATATACTCCACGTTCTCGTACTCAGAGAGTGCTTTTTTTTCGGGAAATTCTTCCTGTCTCCCGGAGGGCAGCAAAAGCTTTAGATACTAGAACAAATCCCGATTATTTTTGAAAATCTCTCTCGAAACATTGCTCCAAAATAAAAATCCAATGAAAACTTGCAACATGTGTGAAGTGTTCCATAGTTTTCAATGGCAATCTCTGTTTGATATTTTCAGGAAAACATTTTTCTCGGTTTCTCTCCTGCCTTTTTAAAACGGCATCTCGTGCAATGCTAAATTATTATTTTTTTTCTAATGGAACTTTCTGTCGCTGTTTGAACAAAGCTTAATAATGGTAATGTGCAGTTTTTTTCAAGCTTCCGCTTTCAAATTGTATGAAAATGTTGACGAGGCTTTCGTGGGTTTGTTGGTGCAGTCATGAAGTCGCTTGTTTTTGCATAATGTCAGGTATCCTAATTGAGTATTGTTGAAAATTATCAATAGAATGAGTTTTCTAAAAGTCCTACGCGAATTTAATTTAAATTTAAGCTTTATCAAATAATTTTTATTGAATAATTTAGTACAAAAACGGATTGATTTGCACAAGGATTCAGACATATAATGTCCCAATTGAAGTAGTTCAAGTTTTTTTATGAAGATATAACTGCAAACAGTGAAAGTGATTTATGGGAATATTAAACTGTGCAAGTGACTATGCAAGACAATTTCATTGGTCGACATAAATTTGAGAGAGTGCTTCGAGTTTCTCAAAGGACAGGCGCTTCAGACACTTTTCCACGTGACTGATAAGCGGTTTTCAAGCATGTTCAGATAAATGCTCGATTTTAAAAATACTAAACAGTTGAAGTAGGTTGAAGTTATAACTAAATTTAAAATTCATAAAAATTTGACGAATTTAAGAAAAATCTACGAATTTCAAGAGTTTTGTATGCAATTTAAGATCAAAAATTGATTGTCAATTCTGGACATTGAATATGTGCTAGACGCAGAACCAATGCGAAAGTAGTGGTCAAAGCAATGAGTAAGTAACTCGAGGTAGCAAGAAACATGACTCATCAAGAATAAGACTTTTCTTAAAATTTCCAAAATTTTTTAACGTTAAAATTTGAAATCGATACGCAACTAGATTGGCATCGAGTTAGATTCCGAAGATCTAACTCTACCGCTTGGATAACTCAATTTGTTTCTATTTGCCCGGTCGATCCAGAAGTTTCTCTAGCAGTTTGCAAGTATTTACGTTGAAAGCAAGAGTTATCTAAGACGAAAAATGCCTGAATCAGTTGACATATCCGGCGGCGATGGTGGAGTTCTGAAAGAAATCCTGAAGGTAAGTGAATGACGATGAAAATGAGGAAAGTTTATGAAAGTTACTCAAATTTAACAGGAAGGGGTTGGAAATGAGACACCCGGCGATGGATGCACGGTGTCTTGCCATTACACTGGACGGCTGATGGATGGAACTAAATTTGACAGCAGTGTCGATAGAAAGGAACCGTTTGAATTCAGGTACGTCGCTGAATTTTCTTCTTAATACTGGTTGAACGAGTGCTATGTTCACATTTTTCAATTGCAGTCTCGGAAAAGGCCAAGTCATTCGCTCTTGGGACATTGGAGTGGCCACGATGAAGAAAGGCGAAAAATGCCTTCTGACCGCAGCTCCGAACTATGCTTATGGCGTTGCGGGGTCTCCTCCAAATATTCCTGCTAACTCTACACTGCAGTTTGAGCTCGAGATGTTAGGATGGAAGGGCCAGGATTTGTCGAAGAACGGCGATGGTGGAATTGAAAGATTTATTGTCACCAAGAGTGACAAGAAAAAGACTCCAAACGACGGCGCATTTGTAAAAATTCATCAAATTGGGCGTTTTGAAGGCAACGTGTTTGAAGACCGAGAAGTCGAGTTCAACATCGGCGAAGGTGAAGAATTTGGAATCACTACAGGCGTCGAGACGGCTGTCGAAAAGATGAGTCAAGGAGAAACCTCGCGACTCGTCATTAAGCCAGCCTATGCATTTGGAGAAAAGGGCAACGAGCAATTGAAAGTGCCAGCAAACGCCACTGTCGAAGTAATTGCATTAGTTTTATCAATTGCTATCTTGTTTATTTTATCATTTTCTCATTTAAGTACACCGTGACACTCAAAGACTTTGAGAAGGCAGTAGAAAGCTGGAAGCTCGACAAGGAAGAAAGTCTTGCACAAGGAAAGCTTTTCAAGGATAAGGGGACAAAGTACTTCAAAGAAGACAAGTTCAAGCTGGCTTTAAGATTCTATGAGAAGAGCCATTCCTTCTTATCAAATTGCGGTGGGTTTCATTTGTTTGTGGTCAGTGCGTGATTGAGAACTTTTTCTATTTTCAGACACTTCCGTTGAAGGAGAAGCCAAAGCGGTTTCCTTATCGGTTTACCTCAACAAAAGTCTCTGCCACCAAAAACTTGATGATCTCGACGAAGTTCGCCACGCTGTAGGTTTTCATTTGAAAAAATCATAAGTTTTTGCAACTAAATCTCGTTTGCAGTGTGATGAAGCTTTAGCACTGGATCCAAAGTGCGTCAAAGCTTTGTACCGGCGTGGACAAGCGCTTTTAACTCTCGGTGAAATTGAGAATGCACTTGCTGACTTCCAAAGCGTCATCGCGATCGAGCCTGAAAACAAAGCCGCAATTAACCAAATTGCAATTTGCAAGCAGAAAATCAAGAGCTACGAAAATGAAGAAAAAGCGCGCTACAAGAACAGTAAGTTCTTCCGGGAGTTGAAACATTTTGAATACTAAACTATTTTTTTTATTAAAGTGTTCTCACGTTTTGCTGCCGCTGACGGAGATGTAAGAACAGATAATTGAATAAGTTCGAGCCATCCTGGTCGAAGTTAACGTTTTCACTTTTCCTTGATGACAACTTAGTAGAGCCGGGGATGCATCCCGAAATCTTAATAAATCATTCACACAAGGCCTTTTTGCGGCCAAATCCTGAAAATTAAAAATTTACTTAAGTTTATTTGGTTCATCTCCACACAGAAAGAAAGAATTCAAGCATTAATAGCGCCTGACGTGATGAGCAACACCAAATTTGGTGGTGAGTTGCACTAATAAAAAACTTAGTCAGCTTTTTCAATAACATATTCGTGTTCTTTAGAATGGCAGGCCGAAGAAAGAGATCACGAACCAACAAGCTTCGAGCAGGAAAATCCAGACATTTTAATGTGTCAGAATGAGTTCACCAAAGTACTTAAGAACATGTAAAGAACAAGTCTTCAGAAATCTTTCTTTGAATCTTTTTTGTAATTGGATAAACATAATAAAAAAAACTTAAGTTCTCAGTGAAAACGTATTTTTTATTTGATCTTCATTACCGAAGTGTGGTATCCGGGATCGGTCAATACCTGAAATGGTCACTTGCCACCCAGTAAAACTATTTATTTATCGGAGCGATACTTTTCTGCGACTAATCGCTTTATTCTCTATTTTTCCTACTCTCGCTTGAGTGGGGAGCCCCTAATGATGATTGAGTGGGGAGCGTCCGAATGTGTTATCTTACTATCCTTGAACTATTATTGCTGAACACAGGTCAGCAATAATAAAAAAAATTATTTGTTCTTTTACAAGGGAATAGAATACTCAAATGCATTATCTTCCATTTCACTGAGCTCAAAGCTTTCAACTTCAGAATGAGCGTATTCAGCATCGGACAACATTAGTTCTGCTGGTACTGCGTTTAAAGGCAAGGTTGACTCCTTGATATTCTCGTTGCTGAATTGGATGAACTGGGAACGTTGTCTGCCTTCAGTTAAACGCGGCCAATCTATGTTCGGTTCTTTTTTCACCAAGCGAGCGATGATGTTCAGACCGCGCAGTTCGTGCGAACACATTTCGGGTTCAATCGCGCAATACAAGTCAATAGTCGCTTTCTCGTACCGATTGTTCACATAGACGACGGTCACCTCTAAAAATGTGCCGCCAATTTTCATTCCATAATCGATGCAGTCAATGGTAGAGATAAAAAGCTGAACGCTGACTTCGTTTTGTTGCCACGTGATTATTGGGTGCTTAACGAGATACTTGAGAGCACTCTGAGGAACTTGAAGTTTTTCCTTTTGTTCATCTTCCAGCTTTTTGATGGGAGCTTTTTCTCGAACAGCGTACACTTCTTCTTTTTGGACTTCGACACCTTCATCTGCCGACTCAGTTCCTGACAACTCATTTCTCATCATACTGTCCAACATTCTCTGCAACAAATTGACGTCGTTGCTGCTATTTTCGAGTTCCTCCGAAACGTTTCCAGAGTCGAAAAACTTTTCCAAATCTTTGGGTTTTTCATATCCGCTTCTATCTGCAAAGCTTTTAGTCACAACTAAGTCATCCAAATGCACTCCGCTGTGAGAATCGATCAGAATCACTTCGTAAGAATGTGTTCCGATGCAATTTAACTCGTCAATCTTCTCATTTTTCTTCATGATGAACATTCTCAGCGGTCGGCTGTAACCACGGATCAAATTCTCAATCGCTTCACATTGCTTCGGAGGCCACGTGTTCATGTTGTACTTTGGGCGAATTCCAATAATCCGACAGTGAACGGTTTGGAAAGAAATTTTTGACATCAAGTCTGTGGAAACACTGTAAAGATCTTTGGCTTGACAGTTTATAATGTTGCCGAAGTCTACGAGCAGAACTTCGACTGAGTCATCTTCAACTTTCAGGATTTTTCCGCGTTGCAACTTTGGTCCGTTGACAAGGCAAACGGCACCAACTGCGATCTCACGGAGTGGAGTTTCGGCTGAACTGTTTTCTATCTCGCGTAGTTTCTCTCTCAGTGTCATATTATCTTCTGATGCAAGCACAACAAAGAAAGACTCGGGATTCTTGAAATGCTGAATTCGCACGTCGTAGTAGCTTTTCCAGCTCAAGTGCTTCCATCTTTCCTTTGCAGAATTTTCGGCTGGAGCGTTCTGACTTTTGCTTGCATGAATCATAATTGGTGGCAGATGCACTTCAGGTTCAATGGCGGTGGCCTGTTTAGGTACCAACGAGGCATCATTGAAAAGTTTCAGCAAGCGCTGGCCTGCTTTCTCATCTTTAGAGCAGTAACATAGTTTAACTAGCTTGTTTATGAGATGGAGCTTTACTGCGCCAAACTCTGCGTCTTCAACTTCGATAGATTTGGAGATTAAAGTCTTTTGAACAGCAAACATGACGTTCGTCGCAAGTGTGTATCCATCTCCGAAGACCTTCAGAATTTCCGCAATCTTTTTGTTCGTGTCCAGAGGCCAGCTGCTTTCACTGTGGAACGGAACAAGGTTCATGATGAAGAGTTTGTAGACAATAGGCTCGATGTTCTTAAACTGATCAGGCATTGCGCAGATGTTTGCTGATTTGCAGTGAACGTCTCTGCCCTCGTCGATAAGGTATACTTTCAAGAGTGGACTGTTTGGCCTTTGAAAATAGGAGAATTGAAATATGTGACAAAATGTATTAATATCTCGACTTACTCAAGATCCAAGACTTGGCATCGCCTCCACTTTTTCTCAAACAAAGTCACATATTTCTCGCCAGTCTCAAGGACAACAGTCTTATAGTTCTCCATATTTGTGCAAACTTTTTGAAGCTCTGTAGAAACCACAGCTTCGTTTATCAGATTCTTTTCTTTCAGCGAAACCCAGTTTTGTCCTTCTTTTCTTGATAATATCTTGATGACGTAGGTCGACGGGCTTTGAACAGTAACCAGCTCAAATTTGATGGAAGTCTGCGAAGGTAAATGATCTGATGAAGCATCAAGCGCGCTGAAGACATGGCGCAGCGGGCAGGGATAGTCAATGCATTCGCCAAACATCCAAACTTTGTCACAAACAGCAACTCTGTCGTGGCACTTTATTTGTTCATCTTGGTCTTCTAGGGTCTGAAAGTAAATTTTACTGTTTCAACTGTATCACTGAAAAACTGTTTACTTACCTTAACAGATTCGACCATAGCATTCGGAACTTCCATTTTTCTTGATTGCATGAACTTTACCAGATGAACAAATTCCTTGATGTTGTTTTCTTCATCAATGAAGATCTTGGTTGTTATCAAGTTGGGTTCAATCTTCTTCTCGAGACACATGTACATGTTGTGCATTAGAGTGACAAATCGTTCTGTAAAGGTGTTCCAAGTTTTGGGAATGACGAAGTGGATCAGATTTTGCACACTAATCATCTTCATGTCTTTGACGACAGAATCAGACATGATAAGGACGCTGAATTTGCCAACTTCTTGCAACAACCAAGTTGTTTTGGCCACGTCGAAGTTGTGTTGGTCCGAAGGTATAACTTGGATGTTGGTTTTGCTGAACTTCTCTAACAAGTACTTGAAGCTGACTTCGTCGTTGGCAATAATTGCAGTTCGTTTGGTCTTGTAAGCTCCACTGTTCAAGTCGCTGCACATGCTTCGAAACTTTGCGTCAAAGTCCAAACCGATTTCTATCACGATTTTTATTCCCGACAAGACGGCTGCATCGATAAAGTTTTCGATACAGTGCACCAACCTGCTAGACGTCACTAGAATCGTCAGCTTTTCGATATCTTTGAACCAGACGGAAGATGTCACGATGATTTGTGGATTTTTGTCAACGTTCTTGTGGCCATAAGTGCAACGTCTGATGATTTCATTGATTTCCGAATCGAACTTCCCGAGCAACTGATCAACACCGTGGAAGACAAGCGTTCTGATGCGGTCCTTATTGAACAAGTCGATTTTGTTGCCGTCGACCAAGTGCGTAAACGCGAGCGGCGTTGACACTATCAAATCACAGCCGTTAATCAGTTCAACAGCCTTAGTGTTCGTGCCAAGTTCAACCGCATTAATTGCAGGTACGAGATTCAGGCAGATCCTCAAAATGTCTTTGACGTCGGTTGAAGATTTGGCGATGACAACTGCAACCGGTCCCGTCCCGCCTAATTCAGCTTCGCGATTCGAAATGATCGTGTTGACGACGGGTGGCATAAAAGTCATCGGTGAATTCGTTCTTTCGCTCGCTGGAACAATAATAACAGACCGTCCGTGGTGGATTTGAGGCCAAACGTGGGCCTGGATTTTGGTCATCACATGATTGTTTGTTTTCAGGCAATCCTTGATCTCCTTTCTGAAGGTTGTGCTGTCGATTGACTTGAAGTCTGACTGCAAGTTTTGACCGAACATAAATAAATCTAACGGAGGTTGAACGGAAGGTAGCCGCGGGTCAGTTCGATGCCTTTGTGTTAACTGGTATTTTCTGTTCGTCGGAGGCTTTGGCATTACTGGCACCTGTTTGTTGGAATAACCTCCAAAGTCGACACCGCTCGGAATCATTTTAGCTAGTGTCACCCTAGAGGATTGGTTAGCTTTTTGCACCAATAGTTCAGGACAACAGTTCTGGATGATTTTCTTAAAATTTGATGATGGCTGGAGTGCCAACGGCCTTTTACCTAGTGTCTGTAGAAATTTTTATCAAAATAAGTTAATTTCCTGAGTGAAGTTCAACTTACATCTCCTTTTAACTGGTTCAACTGCATGCCGTCTTTGTAGATAGCTAAGCTTTCATTTATCAACCTTTCGCACATGCTGATTGTTTCCAGTGGCGTCATCAAGAACAAATCTCCATAATGAACGCCATCTTCAGCTTTCCGAACCAGCACAAATCTCCAGTGGAGACTTGCGTTCTCCAGCTTGAGGTTGTACTGTTGCACAAACTTGACTGCCTTCTGACCCCAGTAGCGAACGGGACTGTTGATAACTTTTGAAGTGCTATGGTCGAGAACCTGATCGCAGGGTTGAACCGCGAGGGAACCTTCGAAAACAACCTCTGATGGTCGCTGCAGTGACTCGGGTAGATCAATCAATTTTGTGTCTCGATATATTTCCATGAAGTAGCCTCGATCAACCAGAAACACATGTAACGACCCCTGAATTGCAAAGATTGTAGATAATTATTCGGGAATAAATCGAAAGTTGTTTTGTCGACCACACTCACGTTTGAACTTTTCTTCACGATTTTTGCACGTATCCAGATCAACCACTTAGCAATGAGATAAAGCATGAAACTATCGAGTTACCAGATTTAAACAGAAATAATACCTTATAATGCAAATAGCCGACAATCTGGAGGAGAGAAATGTGAGACAATGTTGTTAGCTATCTTCTTGTGCATTCATATGCGCATTCTATGGAATTCCAAACAAAACGGTGTTCCCAAGTGACATGGGAAACTTTAGCTTTGTGTTTGAGTTAAAAAAAGGCGTAATACAAAGCGAGGCGATAAGAAGCAGAAATAAACTTGATCCATGCACAAATATTTATTTTCGACCGGCGCGACGTTACTTTGTTGCATAGTTTAATTAATACTTACCGAGCCTACAGCTTTCGCACACTCCTCTAAAATGCCATCCTTCACAGAAAGCGACAGCTCACGTTCAATTCGTTTGAGATTGCACTTGTTTTGATCTGTTTGCCGGTCTGAATCCTCGAAGCGAAAATAGAAGTTCGATGGGTTCTCAAAGTGAGTGACGTGTACTTTCACCTCTGTCGCCATACCCGTTTGTATAAATACGCACTGAGATTCGGTCAGTGCGAAGCTTTAGTTCTTTGCAAGTAATTAAATTTAAGGAAACAAAGCAATGCTGCTCTGAAAGTGTTTCTTCGTACAACCTGCTTAACAGAACCTCTGAAACTTCAGTGACTTCAAATCAAAACAAACGAAAATCATAAATATTCTTATAGCTCGGCTAGTCTAGCAACCTAAACGGCGACCACCTGACTATATGGCGACGTTTAACAACAAGCATTACTTGCTGTGCCACATCAGAAACAGCTTCATCTCAACAGACGACACTGGTTTGATCCGAAATAATGCAAATAGGTCACCAGATCTAAGACATGTTCATTTTAGGTATTTCTGAGCTTGTATTCAACTCTGATGACTTGGCGAAGAATCTTGCTCAACAGTACAGCAAACAGCCGTCGAGCTCTCAATCACAAATCTCAGGAAGTGAAAACTCCGTCAGCGAAAATTTTCATGTTTACCCCGGTCTGTCGTCTACTGATAAAAGTGCCGAGGATCAAGATGATGAACTTCTTTCCACCTCGTTTGACATAAATTTCGCCCAGGAAGGCGGCTTCTTTCGGTTTAGAACTGGAACAGATGCCAAACTCGATAAAATGAGTGATCTGAGGAAGAAACAATCTCTGATCAAAACAGTGAAAATTGATGACTTGATTGTGAAGCTTAACGCAAACCAATCTAACGAACAAGACCAAGAGGAACTTTTTATCCGTAAACCCTTCGCTGAGTTTTGTCGTCAACCAATTGGTCGCTCAAAGCTTGCCGATCAAATAGAGAATCTGCCGAAAATGCCGCCAAACAAGTTTAGCCAGTACTCTGTCTTTGACGGAACTTCAATGCCACTCAACGAGATACGGACTATTCAAGTGTTTGTTGTTCCTTTCGCGGAGGAGCAACGCAATTATCCAATCAGATGTTGCGTTCAGGCAAACGCTAAGATTGAATCTTTCGTAGGGTTCGTTTTGTTTAAAGCATCGCAGGATTTTCCCGAGGCAGCGAAAAACGCGGAGTTTGAAGAAGTTAAAGATTACGGACTCTTTATAACTGATGAAACTGGTGAACCCGATCTTGACTTCCCAGCTCTGGACAGTAACGAGCAAGTTCAAAGGTAATATCATTCAATGCAATCCAATTTAAATTAACTTTTTATTTGTAGATTTCAATTCGCCTTCCTGGCTTTGTCGAAGCGTGTTGCACAACACTTTCAAAACAGAGCATTTTCAGTAGCTTCTGATACTCTTCCTTCAGTCAGTGTTCAATCGCCTGACACGGCCAGCTTTCCTTCGAGGCGAACAGATGAAATGGCGATGGTGACTCACGACAACTTAGTGTCTGCGCCGAACTACAGAGCGTATCGCGTCTTTTTCATCAGCAAGAAGCATTTCCGAACTGAAATACAGTTAGGAGTTGATGGGGAGAAAATTGAAATTGATCCACTGCAGCAGAAGACAAACATTCTCTTTAAGGCGGTCAAAGCTTTAAGCTATGCCATGGACTCAGTCGCTTGGTGCGAGATTTCATCGCGAAAATCAAGTAGATTTGAGTTCAAAGTTGCGCACGATCCACTATTCTTTGACCCACTCGCTTTCGGAACGTCTAGTTCATTTCATGAGCCGTCGCCTCCTACAGCATTATCGCTGAAGGTTCATACTTTCGAAACTGACCCAACAACTGCCGAAGAAATTGTGTTGAAAATCAACAACATCCTTAAACTTAAAAATAGTTCAATTTTTCGAGAATATCCGAGCCGGAGTGACAAAACGAAGAAAAGTTTCATCAAAAGAAAAAAGTTTCCTATTTAAATTTAACGATAAACCTAAGTGACATTTCCAGCAATTTCAGCAACGCATTTTCAACCATTCACTGTCAAAGAAAACTCATCATTCACCGTACAAGATAAGCTAAAAGAACTACCGTATTACCGACTGTTTCACTTGAATTGATTCTTGTTAACCTTGAGTAGAATCTGAATCTACATCTGAAACAATGTACAGAAACCAGAATTGCCGCTTTCCGGTTGAAAATAATTTGTCAAAATACCAAAATATGTTGTTTAAGTGTAAATATTTTATTTCCAAAAATGAATCTTGAATTTTGCTTTTACAAACAACTCGATTTCAATTTCATCATCGATTTTGTCACATTCAAATATTGAATCTATTGTAATATATTTTGTATATTTTGAATATTTCTCCATTCTCTGATGTTTTTAATCCTCAATCTATGAAAATACATTCAAAACCGAAAATATGATTTGCACTATGTCTTACACTCGTAGAATTATTTTCTTTCGGGGAAATGTAAAGCTTGGTTTCAGCTATTGTCGAAATTAATTTCAACTTCAAACCAATTTCTATGGGGTCTAGCTCCTAAATCTTCTAAAGATTAAAAAACTTAAGAGTTCTAACAAGACATACAACAAAAGTTCAACTTAAATCGAAACCGTTCGAGAAATGTACTGAAAGGTTTTTGTTAATAGAAATAATTATTCTTTGAGCTTCACTTTTGACTTATTTCGAATCTTTTTGTGGCAGACTTTTTCAAATAAATATTGAAACAAAAAGATTCTGCTGATCATATTCTGCTCTTTTAAGAACGGTTCATTTGGCGACAAAAATGATTCTATAAGCAAAATGTGTAGAGATTTAAAAATTCATTTCTTATGTCTTTTGGTTTCCTTAATGTCTTTTTAAGCGTTCATGAATACGTGACCTCATTAAGCTGCTGTTGCCATCATTTTTTTGTTTGACAGTCTTTGATGTGTCGTATCGTTGAACGCTAGCGTTTTGATTTTCTTACACTAGTGAGAGATAGAATGGAAGTTGATAGCGTTTTTCTATATATTTTTGTGAAAATTATTGTTCTTTTAAAAAGTAAAAGCTCTACAGTATATTTTGAATAATTAAATTCCTTCTCCGTCCTTGTCAAGTCCTGCCGCCATTTCACACGTCGAAACGCATCGCCTTTAAGTAATACTTTTCATCAAAAATAAATATTTTTTGATATTTCGTCTGCATTGTAAACATCTAGCTTTTGATATGGCAATTTTGCAAGCCATTACGATGAACAAATAATATCAAGTGAAAAGCGGAGAAAGCGTGAGAAGTTCGGAAAAGTTTCTTACTTTGGAATGTTCTCTAAAATTACCACATGAATTTTTATTGCACTACAAAACAACTTTGAGATTTTCTTTTTGTGGTTTTGTGCCTTCTGGGGCGTCGTATTTGGCTTCGTCTCATTTGGCATTTTCTTAGGATCTTATGTAGATTTTGACAAAAGTTTTTGAAACTAAACTTTCCCAACTACTTGTGAAGAAATGAATTACGAAAGGATTTCCTAGCGAATTTCTAAACGAGATGAAAGTCATTATGAAATGCCAGAACGAAAGATCGTTTAAAGTGAGAAGATTGTCAACATCAAAGCTCTCCGTCAGATCTTTTAATGACAATTTAGACTGTCTCGTAATTCTCGCGAAACGCACGCGACAAACAACAAGCGAAGATTACGCCTATAAAGAGATCAAAAGAAAATTTATTCACTTATATAAATTCACAAAAATTTCAGCGACATACCGATTAGTTGAACCAACGCGATGCCAATTCCCACTCCACCAAGAAGCATTGACTTGATTTCAAGGAATTGAAGCAGTTTCGGCAAGCAGCCGATTTTTGATGCGTAATCGGTGGTGCAGTTCTTTACGCCAGCTGGCAAAACATGACAACACATCGCTGGGACAGTTTTGTTCTTGAAAATTGGTCGCCAGTCGGTTGGCCCTTGAATTCCGCAACACTCCAGTTCACCCTGGACAAGCGACCAAGCATGTTGAGCCTCAACCGAGTTTGTGTAGTCATCCATGGTTTTGTTGAACTGCTTCTCTAAAATGCCTGGCAACTCCTGATGTTTGATATATCCAGCAACTCCTATACCGATCTCAGTTACAAACACGAGTGTTAAGAATACTGAGAAAGTGAGGATCATCCAGCTGCTCTCGCGGAGTGCACCACAACAGCCGAGGAAGGAGATGATGAATATTAAAGACCCAACAATCATCAATACAATTGGAGCCGACCAGAATGTTTCGCCGATGAAATTCTCATAATGGTGATACGAGTTCTGAATCACCGCCCCAATGATGATTGTAAATATTCCAGTCAACTGAAATAACAAAAAACCATTAATAACTATGCTGCTTTTAGATTCAAAAATATAAAAAAATCTCTCAGTGGCAAATTTCGGAAATCCGATAAATTTCCTAACAATTGAGGTAAGGAAACCTCATCAAGCCGTGGGTTGACAAATTTTTCTTTCTCGGAAAAGTTATTATGCCGCCTTATGAAGCATTTAACAATACAAACAAGAATTATATCCGCCACAATTAGACTTAATAAGACCACAGAAAACGATTTTCACTGCTTACGGTGTAAAGTTCAAAATTATGATGAATGCTTAAAATGTTGTCAATTAATTTCATTGTTGTCAATTAAATAAGGCACTTCAGAACAACTAAATTCGACAGACTGAAAACTTCAATCGTTAAGCGTCAGACGCTGAAACGATGCTGACGACGCTAAGCGGAACCTTTTTCTTGCTTCTTTCTAAAAGTGGCGGAGTCAGGTAGATAAATACTCACTGCAAAAAGAAAGTTGAAAATGAACACCAAGTATTTTATGCAGTTCATCCCGCATCCGTTCGCCATCGTTGAAAGCTTTGAAATATTTCCGGCTTTTCTGCACTTCAAGTCTTACGCTTCAAATATCCTTATCGTTTCCTTTTGTTTTCCACACTCAAGAGCCGTGCAACGCTTCTGAACCGTCTGACAGAACTGAAAACTTTTTCGTAAATCAACTTTCTCTTATCGAGTCTCCAGCACGATTCTCTAGCGACGTTGTTGTTGCGATGACTTGTTGACGAGTATTGTCTACGATGTGAACGAGAAAGGAATGGAAGCGAATGATAAAAGAGGCTGAACAACTCGCTTAAATTCACTTCAAGTGCTTTTATGAATATTTATTTATGGAGATACACGGAAAAAAGGACCAACAGGGTTTTATTCTCTTTTTGCGAATCCCCGATCGATACATTTTAAATTTAAGGTTTCTATGGAAACGGAAAATTGATTTTTTCGCAAACACTTCGCGCAAACTTTTTTCAATTATTCTCTTCAACAAAGTACAACTTCACTCGTACTCAACAGCATGAAGCCTGTTAATTCAGTTTATTTTAACTGACAAAATTTTGTTCACAGTTCTCGACTATATCGGATTGAATCTATGTTTTCCAATCCATAAAACTTCCAAATATCTTAATTCAATTATGATGACAGAACTTCACGCAACCCTAATATATTCTGCTATTTACATATGCATAAATGTTACCTGAGCTATTTTTTGGTCACTTAGTAAACGATGAAGAGATGAAATGGAGAATTTAATCGCGAGCGCAAACAGTCACGAACAAAAGAAAATATTTGACTGAGTTGCGGAATATTACAGCTCGAAAATGATAAAGTAGCATTGACTCATCATTCAAGGATTCGTTGAACTAAGATATTTAGAAAAGTTTACAAAAAACTGTGATTTTTGTTAATTTCAATAAGTAATTGGTTTGCTCTTGAAAGCCTTTGAGAATTTCGAAAGAATAATTTGAAAAAACTTTAATCTTGAACTTTCCATGTTGGCTAATGTTGGATCCATGCAAACCACGCTCAGCATTGCTGAACATATCCACGTTTGAAAATGAAAAGAAAAATCAGTTGGAAATGTTCTCCGGAAAATAAACTCGTTAGCTGGATCCGTTATAAGTCATTCATGCCTCGTCTTTCAGCAAACACAAAAACTTCAAGCCATAATTTAAAACATCACAACAATTAAATTAAACAACAAGTGTGTTTGTGAATCACAGTTGTTTGACTAAGAAACACAACATTTCTTACGGTGATAAGAAGTTCTTATCAGCAAACCGAAGCAGTCTACACGCAAACAGTATTTTAAAGTCACCACACACCTGTCTCTTATCTCAAGCACAATACTGGCACTCAAGTAGGTTTCACCCGTAAAAAATTAATAATTTACACCTCCGTGACTGTATTGTATTGAAGAAATGAAAAGCTCTTCGAAAATTAATACAGGGTATGTGTCGGAGTAACGTTTCCATTTGTCAATGCTACACTTCTCATCGAATTCAGGCTTAATTGACAACACTTTGAAATTTTCCTGCAGTTGTGGGAATATTTTCATTTGTTTGCTGAGCTCGCTAGTGTTCGCAAGTTGCTCCAATATTATTCAAGTCAAATAAAAAATCATCAAAAGTTCAGAAGAGACATCAAATTCAACTCAATTATATTAAGTGTCAAATTGTTTTGGAAAGAATCTAAGTTCACCGGACAGTACATTTTTAGCACAATTGTTCAAAGACTAATTTTTTTTTCGATTACATCATCTGAAAGATATCTCAAAATTGCAGAGTGTATTTGTCTTCAAGAACTGTCACTTAATCAGAATACGTCAAAATGGCTTTATCAAAAAGTGCGAATTGCATGAAGTACACGCTGTTCCTCCTGAACTTAATCTTTGTAGTAAGTTTTTTTGAAAAAGTTGGAATGATGGAAAATTACTGATTAGCAATTTGCAGATAACAGGAATTGTCATAATATCAGTTGGCTTGAGGTAAAAGAAATTATTAATGATTTAAAAAGTGGACAAGCTAAAAAAATTTGTCATTAAAGTGTGCAAGGAATTTTCTACGGATATGCAGAGTTCCTAGATGCCCAGTTTTTCACGTTGCCAACATTTTTGATTGTTATCGGGGCAATTATCTTCTTCATTGCGTTCTTCGGTTGTTTCGGGTGAGTTTAATCAATTTGCTGAATTTACCATGGCTAAAATTACTTTTCATTCAAGAGCGATGAAAGAAAATTACTGCATGATTATTACCGTGAGTTGTGTGAACTCCAATTATGATTTTATCTAACAACAACAAAATGTTTTAGTTCTGTGGGTTCCTGAGTGTGATTTTCGTTCTCGAGCTTTCAGCTGGAATAACAGGATACATCCTGAAGAACTCGACGTCTGCTTTGATCACTTCGACACTGAAACCAACAATGGAAGATTACGCACAAGAGAACAAAAGTCATATCACAATTGGCTGGGACAACATTCAAGAAACATACAGATGCTGTGGTCTGCAGTCGTCTGATGATTGGCTTGCTGCTGTGAATGGAACACCGCTTTCGTGCTGCGAAATTCCACACGGCAAGTTGGATACATTCCTTTGCAATAAAGAACAGGAGACGATGCACGTAGTCGGCTGCGTCCAGGCCTTTGGGAACTTCATTGAATCCCATGCGCTTTCGTTGGCCATTGCTGGCTTAGTGCTGGCCCTTATCCAACTCTTTGGTTTGTTGTTCGCCTGCCTCATTGCCAGACAAATCAAGAAGAACCGTGGATTTTAATGTGTTTGATGTTCTGAAAACCATAAGCACTGTAGAAAAACATTCAGTAATAAAATATTTTGTGATTCCTTGAAATTTTAGCATTTTTTTGTGATGTTTGTGAAGAGATTATGAGCTTGCATTGAAGATCCGTTCACAGTTGATGATATAATTTTGGTCTGAAACTCATACCCATTAACAGCGTGAACACTGTTGGTGATTCCGGATCGAATATAAAAAATAATTTGCATAAAAGATTGATTTCATTTTCGTAATTTCAAAGACCGAGTGAGTATAAGGTTATGTTATATATAAGTTATTACAAAAAGAAAGAAAATTATCGCACACTTGAAACGTTTATAGATGTTCACTTTTTGAAGTTATAAATTATACAAGATCATACAAGTTGTTGTTTTACAATCCCAGGCAGCTGTTCAGAGTTCTTTTATCTTTATTCAGAAATCTAAAAATTATTTGCATGACAATGAGGTTCTGAGAAGGTTCAGAAATAAGAACTCAGTGTTTAATTCAACTGTTGCGATGGATGAAAACTTTCACTTCTGTTTACCACGTAAGAGCAACCGTTCATCCTGAAACCTCTTCAAATTATGCGCTGTTATTTATCACTGTTTTTTATAAATCTTTGACGTAATCAGTGGTATTAAAGTTTTAAGCTTCTTCTGAAAAAATTAGAATTGTCAACAGAGTTGGAAACTTTTGCATGAAAATTAGTAATCGCTTTTTATTACTCTTTATCATGCATTATCTTACATGAAAAATCTTGATTAATCAAAAAAAGATGTCTTGACACATGAAGAGAAGTCAGTTGATTATTTTTGCGGGCAAGATTCGGTGAAAACTTATTACATTGATAACGACGGGATCGCCTTCATACTAATTTAACAG
>JPYR01000229.1:64479-76316 GCA_000775305.1 Belgica antarctica
AAAAACGGAAAAAACGGTTAAAGGCGTAACGAAACAAGCAGGGATTAAAGGACGGCAATGAAAACATACCTCTAGGCCATTTCGCATTGTCAATAGCTGAAGTGGATGTCGACTGGAAAGCATTTGAAATTTTTTTAACCCTCATTCGACTCCAACTGCCCGACAACTCAGTTGATCGCTCTTCGTCGTTCATACCGAGGTATGATTTCACTTCCTCGTCAGCTTTTGCATTGTCGTCACTGTCATTTGCGTTGTCATACAGATGCTTCAGCTGTGACAATTGCTGACTCAGCTGCATGTTCGAGTTGATGATTCGCTTGAGTCGTGGCGCGGCAATGGGTCCTCGAGTTTCAGAATCGGGCGGTGAATGTTTTTCTACTATCGAGTCTTGGAACTTTCGGTTTTGTTCCAAGATGCCGTTTAAAAATTCAAACTCGTCTTTGCTATCGCCGTCTAAAATACCGCGATCGCCGTCGAGCGAAGAAGAATACTTGACGCCATCCGGCCTTTTACGGAACATCGCACTCGTGCTGTTCGACTTTGGAAGGCAATCTTGATTCAACCGCAGCGACGAAGTTCTAATTAGCGGACTTTCTTGTTCCAAGGTACGCATCGCGTCGTCAAAGTAGCTCGTCGACTTCATTGTTTTAATTATCAGCGACGTAGATTTCAACTCATCCATGATTGTGTCGATGGAGCTCGGATAAGGCAGTTTTAAGTCGATGGAAATTTTATGATTTTTATCATTCAGTGTCTCGTTTCCTTTGGCTGGTCGCGAGTCGGTGAAACTTGTGAAGGTCGACGATTTGTGGGCAGATGGTGATGTTGTATACGCTGGAGATGTGTCTGTAAATTGTTTTTACAATTTTTCGGGTTTATTTACACGTTTTTGAGAGAAAATGTTTCTTCAAACGTGGCCAGACTGTTTAATTTGTCACATACACGTAATTTTCATGTATTTCTCTAGTGCAGTTCAACGTGCTTGCAGTTTTTTATTTACCGCCTGGCACTTAAAATCTTGCTCGACCTTCAATCTGCATTAACTTTTTGAACTTGTCAAATACGTGACTTTGTCAATTCTTATTTATGGAAACTGTTGAGTGTGTCGTTTTGCACTAATGAAAACTGTTGACTGTGACAAAATTTCGTGATAATAAGTATGTGACAAAACAAATAGACAGGCCCCTCATTAATTATTTACTCCAACGACTATCATAAACCGTCTCAAGGGTTAATTGGCATCCTCCACCAAGCAAAAATCTTATTTTCACCAAAGCACTTCCTCCACACTCGAATAATTTACATAATAATTATGTTTAACGCTCACCTTTACTGGCCGACGATGAAGGAAGAGCGGACAAATTAATCTTCGTTGAGTAGCCGTTATTTGTGACAGTTGACTGATATTGATTCGGCTTCTCGTCAATTGTCTTAACCAGATTGCTAAATTCCTTTTCGAGTACATCATCCGCAAACTTCTTCGTTGTGATTGAATCAAGGTCAGCTGAATGTCTCCATGTTGTGTGCTGGTTTTCGACTGGCTTTAAACGCACACCCCACAAGCTACTCTTGCTTTCCAAATTCTCTCCCAGATGGTAGGGTTTTGGCTTGACAGGCTTGTTTTTGAGAATACTTCGCAACGAGCTGTCTTCTGATTGACCGTCATCAGTGTCGTAATCTCTCCCGTTGAAGTTAGTGAAGACTGATCCAATTGTGGTCGTCACGTTGGTCGGCCCCAAATCCATAGAATCCATCTCGGAATCCATCAATCCGTCGTCTCCGTGCAGCAAGTTTTTAGCTACATCGTCCAAGTAGGCTCCGGAAGTTCGTCTTCGACGTCGGAAGTTGTTAGTCGGGGGCGGCTTTCCATCCGTTTCGACAATGTTGACCCGACCTGAATCCGCCGCAAAGTGAATCTCGGTTTTGCAAAACTCGACTTTTTTGCTACGCCTGTTTTCGTCCAATAATCCATCGCTTGACGGTGACCTTTCAACTTGCCCAACCTGCCCACCATTAAGATTGACGAGAGAAATTTTACGCTCGCTCGAGCTTCTGCAGTGTTCATCGACGTAACGACTTTCATCAACAGCTATCGAGTGTCGCTTTAACTCTTCTTTTTTTTCAATCGATCGTCGCATTGGAACGGGTTTTTCGGGCGGCGTATCTGATTTCGGATTGCTGAAGAGTGATATTGACGTGGTGGCGGGCTTTGATTTGTCGCCAAACGTGATAATGGTGCGTTGAGTGTCAACCGGTGACCAGTTGGAGGACAAATCACTTGACCTACCTAGTCCGCTGTCAGTCGATGATTCAATGCCGCCAAAAGCCGTTTCCGTTTGGTGCATTTTCTCGAATCCATAAGATTTTCGTCTGTTGAGCCAATCATCTGTATTACCGTCACGATTCTTCCTTAGCTCGAGGCTGTTGCTGTTCTGCTCGAGCGTAGATTTCTGATTCATGTTCTCGTCGATAGAACTCAGTTCGTCTTTATAGAGATCATGTCCGTTGTTCAGTTTCTTCAATCGTCTGCGAATCTCCTTCAATGAATCGGCAGTGATGCAATTGGAGTTTGTGTCTTCGAGCGCGGCTTCGTCATTTTTGTCATGCTGAGAATTGAGAGAATCTTTTCGATTACTGTCTTTTAAAATGCTGTCTAGAGCGACAAAGTCTACGTGATTGTTTCGCATGGCTGTATGCAGGCGGCGTCCGTTCTCAATGCTTTCAATATCCTGTTTAATCTTCCAAACGTTAACGGAATTCTCGGGCAAATCGGGTGGACGCGTGTACACTCTGTAACGATAGCAATAAGGTCAGCGATTAAAATAACCTAGCATAGGTGTTGTTTCTGACAACCCGCACTTTGAATAAATCATCGAAACTCACCTTCGCGATTCAGTTGACTTGGGGAACTGTAATGATCGTCTTATTTTACTGACGCGCTTCCACTCGTACGGCTCAACATCACCGTCAAAACTCGTCTCGTCGATGTTTGCCAGATCCTCTATTGATGCACTTCGCCCACGCAATGTTGAACTATTTGAGTTTATTTTCATAACGTCGCGTTGTTTGTCGTTTGGCGTGTGTTTGGGTTTACAATGGCGAAGCAGATAAAGAAAGAGAAAAAAAATCCATAAATCGCTTTCTGTGTGTGCTATTTGTTTAAGACTGTTGGCTTTGCAACTTTAAATCACTCGGAAAATTTTGCGAATTTCGAAATTTGAACAGAACATAATCGCGAAAAATTACCGAAATTTTTCACCTGGCCAGCTTAAATCTGGTTTCACACTCACAGAAGTAAATCACAGCCGCCTGGCAATTATTAATGGTTTCCTTTCCGTTTAACTTTTTCTCTCACTACGAGTTTCGCAATAAAGCAAATGAAATCACAACAGTTTCGAGGCGAAATAGACGTCAATTAAAGTCGTTGAAGAAAAAAGTTTATCGCTTGAGGAAATTATTTTGGTGTGTGTTGTCGCGAGCGTAAATTAATCCGTGCGACGTGATGAACGATTTCAAACTGGCTGCAGCCAGACTTGTTGTACATACAATTGAAATTTCACGCAGAATTAAAGCCGCGAGAGCAGCAGAGAGAAGAGAACTTAAGTCTAGGTAGACCACTTGTGTGCGTTGGACCGGAAAGCCTTGGCCTTCAATGGGTTTGAATCGTTGGCGCGTGGAAAATTTCGATTTGTATGAAAATTCTTGTAATCATTTCCAGTTTTCATAAAAACTGTTTTCTCCAAATTTGTCCCGAAACGTTTGCTCCAAACTAGCCGGTCTAACTCACCTTTCTTTGTTGTTGCCATACAGCATCTCGTTTAATTGTTGTTGTCGCGACTGTTCTGGGCCCACGCCGCTCTGGGCCATGTCATTATTCGCATGATGAAATAAATGATTTCTGCGATTCGAGGTGTTGTCGGCTGACGAAGTACCAGCCATGAGATGTGATGGTGACGATGAGAGTAAGGCCTTCAAGCGTGGAGCTGCTTCGTGGTGATGCAATGGACGTGGGCTGATGGACTATTAAAAAAAGAATTGATGAAGAACGTGTGTGAGCGATGGAAACAAATGGAGATCAATCAAATAATCACAGAAACGCGTTAATTAATCTTACCAATAAATCACCACTCATCCGATGGCCTGAAGAGAACTGGCTGTTCCCAATAGAGCTGAACTGTGAAGAGTACGATGTCGATGTTATCGCGCGCCTTGACGATGATTTCTGGACGGTTTGCGCCTGGATGACTTGTAAGGCACCACCGTTTGGTGTAATTGTCTGTAAGATGTTCATCTGCTTGTGGTGCGAGTGAACTCCATCTGATGTCTGAATGTTCTGTGATAAACTCTGCTTACATGTCGAGTGAAAAAAGAACGAACATTAAAAAGGGATCATGCAGTTCACCAAAACATGTAAAACGAGAACTCGTTGGAGAATTCCAAAAATGGTAGTTTCGAGAAGAATTTTAATACTCGCAATGGAGGACTTACGGCAAAACCTGAATAAACTCTTTTTGCTGCCTGCTTCGACTTCTTTTCGGACGCAAATTAATTCTCTAATTTTTTGTGGTTGTTTTATAGGATTGTGGGTGGAACTTGAATTTCGTCTATTGCTTTATTCGCGATTCTGATAGTTTTCTCACTTTGTAAATTATTTTTTGTTGCCCATTTATTGCTGATGAAAAGCTTTTTATTTGCCTCAAATTTGGTTTTTTGTTTGTTTAATAATTAAAGTTTGTGGTCCAAAGACCTTTGGCTGATGCGCGTCAGAGCTGGCTGAAATTTTATAAAACACCCCTTGATCGAATCTGTACTTAATCAACGACTTTTTGGTAACTTTTTCCCGATAAAGGTGAAAAAGTTGCTGAATTGCGTTATATTTTGTGTAATAAAAGTCAAGTTTACACTTTTACAATGACGAACGGGGTTAGCCAGCGAGTTTATTACCCAGTGACAAAATAAAAAAAAACTTCACATTCATTGAGTTCTTTCTTAATTTTACTGCTTCAATAAAAAGCTGAGCATTCGATAAAAAAATAACTTCGTAAAACACGTTGATTGGGTGCAAAACAACCGTGTAAGCTAGTGCTGTAGTAGGCAATCAAGCGCAATTCGAACTGAAGTGGATTTTTTGCGTTCATTTCCAATGAAGAGAACGTTTTCTGGTTTTCTTGCATCAGCGAGCGATGGAGGAAAACTCAACACTTTTCCATGTCCGATTGCGTGGTAGCAATTTCTAATCTCGATATGCTTCAACGGACACTCTCAACGTAATCATTAAGCGAAGCAAAAGCGTCTGGTTGTCTTTCGAAGTCGTCAACCCACAAAGCTAATTTTTTAATTTAAACTTCTTCCAATTCACCTCATTACGGGAATTTTCGTTTAAAAGAAATCGTTCCCCGCACTTTTCCCACTAGCAATTTGTAATGATGGCATCGAATTTATGATACATACAAATTGTCGGCAATAATTGGATGCTACTTAAACCCCTTCTTTCATTCCGAACCCCATGTACAATTTCTTACCATGAATCACCGGTGTGTTAAATGAAGCCGAGCGAGCTTGTAGCCTTCCTCAACTAATTAAAGCCCGCGCAAAAATCGTTTTAATTAATCATAATTTAGGCTCTAGCGATTGACTGTTCAACTTTGCATAAATTTTAAATAGCACATCGACAGAATAAAAACTGCATTAAATAAATCCAAAACAATTCATACGTTGAGAGTGAAAAAAACCAATCAGCATTGAAATAATGTTTTCGTTTACTGTTTACTGTATTATTTTTTGGGTACAAGCGTTTTTGATTTCATAACTGTCTGCAAATCTACGTAACTGTTCGAGGTAGATATGAATTAAGCTCATAAGTCTCAATAAAGACGAAGCACTCGGGCCAGTATCTTCGAGTTTCTGATTCGATTATTCCCAGAATTTACACTCAGTGCATCGTAGCCGAGTGACGCAGTTTCTCAAATTCTGTTGAAAACTAATGAAAGGGAAACTTTGGGGTGCAATATGTATGTGCAAAAAGCAAGTTAACATTTCGCTTTTATGAATCTAACAAAGGTGCTTCGACAAGATAAACATACATTTCTAAATTGCAGCACTTATGATAATAAAATCAAACTAATCGATGTAAATTTAGCTTTATTTATGCAACGAGCTGTAATTACGGAGTTGGAACGTACAGCTAATTACACAGCTAATAACGAACAATCAATTAAGCCAGCTAATCTACATTTGACCAAAGACAGCAGTGTGCTCGACTGCTCCATTCAAAGGCATTGGGTCTACTGGAACTCATCCACTCGAAACTCATCTACTGCGAAACTCATCCACTAAGAATTTTAACCAGTATTGAGCCAAACCCTGTCAAAATCCACTAAGGATTGGGCCAATACTGGTTAGAATACTTAGTGGATGAGTTTCTCAGTGGACGAGTTTCGGTAGACCCAATGCATTCTCTTTTAAATCAAGTGAAAGTTTCTCTTTTGTATTTCTTTGCTTCTTTTCCGTCCCAAACTTCATCCGAGCCGAAAATATTACTGTTTGTTGAAAATTAACAATCCATAAGAGAACAATAATGTACAAAAGCACAGTGAAATTTAATTATGAGCATAAATGCCGAGAGTGCGATGCGTTTTACCCGGAATTGTTTATGGGCAATAAATGGAAAAAGTTTTTTTGAAAGCTCGAAACAACAGATTGAACAGCAATAAAAATAATAAAGCATTTCATCCAAAACATCAAAAGCCAGCGGAATGAATCGATGGGAAATGCAAATATGAGCAAACACAAATTTTCAATGGAATTTGAATCAGCGCGGTTTTATGCAACAAAAATTCCGTGCATTGTGACTAAGGATTCAAGGATTCAGTGACTCACCTTTCCGTATGTGTTCGTGTTGCCGTTAACATATCGATCAGCCTCCAACCGTCCACTAAGCAGTGCTCCCGTTTTCGCATCGATATGCTGCCACTCATGAACTTCGCGCTTAAATGGTGCATTATTACTTCCACTTAACGCGACGACTTCCATCGTGAATAGTCTCGAACCGCCAGAACAACTGTATGCGATGATAATGTTGCTAAGATGTTTACTCACAGAAAGCTTTAATTGATTTTTATTGTATGATGGCAATTAGCAACTCTTCTCTCAAGTGATGTTTTGTGCTCTTTTCAGATATTGACGCGTCGGTTTCTGACTCAGACGTTTAACGGCTACTGTGAAGCGCCTGACAGTGTTGATATTTTCTCGATCAAAAGTGTTTGCTGATGCATCGGCATTTGGATTTATAATCAAACACCAATTCAATCGAAAACCTTTTGATTGAATCTTGTGCAATTGTGACGAGCACCGTTATTAAGTGAGTGTAGTGTGTGGGTAAACAAAGCCATGCAGGCTCGTAAATGGATCTCGAGGAATGATCAATTGGTGTCATGATCGACCATAAAACATTTTTTCTTCGCTCTTTCTTATTGAAGAAAGATTTACGAGATTTGATTTCAGGGACGGCCGAGTAGTTTGCAAATGATTGCATCATCAGCAAAGCTCCATTGTCGCGAAACACTACTCGTGAATTTAGTGAAGCACAAAAACTAGAAAAGCATATACAACATGGCTAGTAATAATACTTTTCATAGTCTTTTAACAATTAAATTAAGCGAAACTCCATCCGCAAGCTCATAAAGTTGTTCAATAACAACATAAAGGTGAAGAAGAAGAAAAAAGTTTTTGCTTTTAAATCCCTTTTTGGCTTTAAGCTTGAAACCGCAGAGAATTTATATGATTTGACTTTAAAACATCAGGAAACTTGAGTGACTGTAACGAAACTACAAATGAACACCTCTGGAGTCAGCGTTTACAAATAAAGTTTTGGCAGGCAGTCATTGCCAGCTTGGGATGCAACACTAAGCTCGGACTTAAACTTTTCGACTGCATGAAAAATTGAATCAAGCAATTTTTTCAAAAACATTTTCAAACTTTAGTTTACCGCAGCCGAACTGACAGATTAACCGGACAGGCGTGCATGCAAAGGTGTCAGCTTTGCCAGACTTCCCATGGCTTCAATTTTCTGAAGGTTGCGAAAGTTTTTTGTATTTCTCAACTGATTCGCCCATCCAGCTGATTGAGTTTTTCCTAAAATTGCGTTCGCTTAATGTGAGAAAAATAGGCAAGAAGTGAACATTACATACTTCAACTATAAAGCAGCAACTCACAAAACTTCCAAAAATGGTCACAGCCAGATAGGTAAGGCATTGTATGAACGAAAAAAACGTAAAATATTCTTTAAAAACTACATTACATGTCCATGTCTTGACATTCGCTAAGCCATAAATAAGCAATTTTTCAACTTTTTTGCCTTTCCACCCGTTAATCTGTGAATTAAATAAAGCGACAGAGTTTAAAAATCGAGATCAGATTTTGATTTCAGTTGCACAAAATATGCAAATGAAGGCTGTTGCATGTTGTTTTTTCGTCTTGTCGTGAGATAGATTTTCGACACGATTCTATCGATGAGATCAGGAGGGAATCGATTAAGCGACTGTAAAAATTAGTCACAACTCAAAAGGCACAAGGAAATACCTCCGAGTGAGCTCAACACAAATGATTCATTGTCGCAGCTCAAGCTTTTCTTGTTTGACTTCTTCTTCTCAAGCTCTTCAAACATTTGGTTTACGGCGTCGAAAAATTTGCATACGCGCTGCTCTGCTTTGCAATTTAAATGGGATTTTCTTATTAGCTGAACGAGTTTTAAGTAAAGTCAATAATTTTCAGCAAAAAAACAGCAAGAAGTAAAGTGTCCTATAAATTACAACATGATCGAGTTGAAATTCTGCTTTGAATTTATCGAGAAGATCTGCCCACACCTCACTTAAACCAGCAACAGTCAACGACGTCGACTGATCGAAAATGGCTTGTGAACAAGCGACGTCAATTAAAACCTGTCTTGCATAGACCGGCTGTCTGGTAGGTGGTATAGCATTGATGAACGACTCCATCAGAGTCTTATATTTTATTTCCCCATTTCGTTTGGGAGTTTGCGAGTTGAAAAAATTGCTCAACGGTCCGGGCGAGTGAATGGAAACCTGCTGAAGCGAAGTCGGAGGAGTGATAACAATTAAAACCAGCTGTTCCATCAACAGAACTGTTAGGTAATGGACTCTTTTTGACTGTTCGTGGGTCGTTGGCAGCTCTTTTGATAATGACCCCATAAAATGCATGTGCGCAATGCAAATTTATGCCTTTTTTCTAGTACCGATGTGACATCCTGTTATCAATTCAAGCACTGTTACGAGAATCCATTCGAGAGTTCTTCGATTTGTTGCTGGCTTGACGACGGCAAGAGGAAATACATTAAGAATCTCAATTGACTATTTAAAAGCGTTGTTGGTTTGTTTTTTCTTCTCTTATATTGACCTCCCAATTTCCTTTTATAGCCAAAACAACTTTGCTCGCAAAGAAATTTTATATTTTATTGTGTGCTGCAGGGGTCAACTGTCAATGACGTGACAAATTCAAATGAAGGATTAATTCTAATGTAGAAATCGTTAGTGATCCAGGAAGTCAATTGCAGTGACTTATTGCTGACGTCATTGAAGGTCAGTCCCCATCACAAATACCGAAACAAAAACACTGATTTGGTTTTCCGTTTTAAGAGTCTGGATCGCCGTTTCTTTTATTTTTCTCTCTATTCACTGTTCTGCTGCTTTTTTGTTTTGTTTTGCACGAGTTTCTTAAGTTGATTGCTTGGGCGATATTCACTCATTTTTTTTAGCGAATTGCGAAACAAAACACAGTATGCATCGCTTGAAATATGAACCGAAGAATCGGAATGTCTTGCCGGAGCTTTTAAAGTCACAATAAATCACCAAAATAGCCCGATCCGGTGGCAGACTCGTTGACACTTTGAATTCGACATGGCGCATTTCACATTTTGGCGTAAGCGGCACTCAAGTCAGTGCTATTGACATCTTTCCTTCATTTACGGTTCGTTCTTCTGACGAGACACACTACAGTCGCTTGAGAAAAGAGCTAACTGTTCTTCCCTTTTCACTTCAATCTCAAGACTTAAGTCTTGAATCAGATTCTTTACCTTTTTTAGCACTTCAATGGAAACTTTTTAATTTCTTTTCTATTTCTTACTGAAACTTTATCAACAGTTGGCACAACAGTTTCTTTTTAATTCTCGCAAACGGAACGTGAAATGAACTATTTTTGCTTCTTTATCTCGATAACAGAAAAATGAGCTACAAAAACTTGACTGGAACTTTGACTTGAAGTTTCTTTTTTGAGAATTGCAGGCAAAATGTTCATCCGTCCCGTGCCGAAAAGAAAGAAACTCTTTGACTCGTGTGAAATTACAACTTATTTCGTTAGCTGTTGAAGTTGGACTGACTTGTTGCGCTCTCTTCTTTGGCTGTTTGTTCTTTGCGCCGAGTCGCGTAGCAAGAAAAAGTTACAAATGTGTTGGAGACGCAGATCGCAGAGAGAAAAGTGACTAGAAAAGTGCTTTTGAAGCATTATTTACTTTGAAAACTGCATTTTGATTTATGAACGTCTTTCCCAGAAATGTTTGTCGACTCGTCGTTTCATAAAAGCGATTCTTGGTTTAGTTTCATTTAATCTTTAAAGCAAATACAGTTTGTAAACATATCACTTCGGCGCGATCATGATGAAGAGAGAAACTTGTTTGTCTCTTTATGATCTCTCTGAAAGTTTCAAAAGCTTTTTCTCTGCTGAAAGCTCTATAAATATTAAGTGTTTGTCCGTCCAGCATCATAAAAAATTTGATGTAGCTTAAACCCAGCTTGTATAAATATTTAATTTTGCCATTCAAATTGCAGACAAAAGCACTAGTCGTAAAAATCTTGTGACAGGTGAAAATCTTTCTAATACAAATTATACGACTGGAATCAGGTCTGCCCAATTACCATTCATGAATGAATGGAAACAGTATGAATATCCACCGTTTGCATTATCGAATTGCATTCAATGCTGATGATTTGTGCAAATTTTTGGGTTTTTCTATAAGTGTCGTCAAACGTGAATAATTATGATGTACATCGGAAATAACAATGATTGACTGAAATTCACAGTTGGCTTCACGAAAAAATCATGGAAAACATGCCACCAATGGCTGAAATTGTAAAATAAATTTCATGAAATCAAATTTCGGTGGCGGATTGTGAAAGCGCAGAAAATGCGTTTCGCCGTAGAGCCAACACATTGTGAGATGAGAATTGAATATAAAGCAAACGTGAAAATTGTGTGGGTGTCACAAGCGCAAGCTGGGCCAGTGTCCAAAATTCAAATTATTTTCGAAAGCATAAAAGTCCACATTTGTTGCAGGTCATGTAAAATTTGTATCGAAAAACAGCGCGCCTACCCTTTACCGCCTCAGCGCTTGATATCAAAAAGCTTTTGCACGGAAAAACAGCGAAAAATTTCCACCCACGCGTTTATCAGAAGCATTTTCTATTCATAAGGCAGCACGCCACTCACAACAGCACAAACGCGTATTATATTATACAAGCGAGGCACCAAGGGAAACGAGCGCGACACGGAAAGAACGAACAGCAAGCACAAAAAAGTTCTCAAAATGTCGACACCGACGAGAGATATTCGTTCGCTTCGCATTTAGCCGCGTTGGTTTGAGTTGTGGGTGACGAGAGAAAAGCTGGGGTGGGCAGGTGAAGCGTGGAAGGCATTAAATTATATGAAAATTTATATTCACCTCCACCCACTGATGTCGCACTCGCTTCAGCCTATTATCATACACATTTCCCGACTGTATAAGCGACGTTTTCATCCACACAGCGACTGGATTAAAAAACCAGAAA
>JPYR01000229.1:89807-106414 GCA_000775305.1 Belgica antarctica
TTTGATACAAACACTCTTTTAGACTTGTAAAAATTTATCACAAATGAAATTTGGATAAGCAAAGATCGACATCACTGTCAAATACACCAAGTAATCACTTTGCCACTTCGGGCTTTTCCGATACACAAATTTCCAGATTCAAAATGTTTAATCAATAAATGTTTAATACCCAAATAAATCTGCGACTGTTGGCAATCGGACGGCATCGAGAGTCGGTTATTTTCGGTTAGACACTCGAGCAGGCTTCTGATTTTTGAGGACGGGTAATTGCGTAATTAAGGGCAATTTGATAATGATTCTGCGTGCCTTGTTATCGAAAGAGAACATCACTGCATGCTGCCATAATCACGAACATTATCATTTTAGCGTGTATCAATGAGTTTGTTTCCCAAAACAGAATGTTAATTTATTGTACGAGGCAGCGAGTGTGAAACGTGCTGTCGGAAAAATGATGCAAATTTAACAAGCATCAATGATTGTTCAACTAACGATGTACGATGGAATGAAAATTATGTTCTCGTTGACTTTTTTATTGGAGCCTTTACTTAAGAACATGAGAATTTAAAAGCTTTTTAGTTTTCCAAGAATGAAACGTAGCTCGTGAGCTTGTGAAGTTGATCCTCGGCATCGAGAGCACAGACTTTCTCCATGATCGGCTTCTTCGGCAGGATTTGTCGCGGAAACGGGCCCTCCTGAATCTCCCAGTTCATTCGCTTGCAAGTTTCTTCGACAGTCTCTGGATTTTGATTTGTCATTTCAGCGAACACGTTCTCAAGGATGGACGAATAAGCGTAGCCGATAAGCTGGACGTTGTCCATTTGCACTTTTTCTTTCAGCTCGTACATCACTTCGGATACACTCGGAGACCACTTGAATTCCATATTTTTGTAGAAGTCGACCATCTCGTTCTTCCACAAGCATTCGTAGACTTTGTGCATCTGTTCCAGTTCCTGGTTACCGTTTTTGACTGCGATCGGTATTCGTTTCCACAAAAATCGAGCGTTAACCCTGTAAAGTGAAGGATTAGCAAGAAAGTTTCGCGAAATTCAATTGAAAACTTACAAATCGTCCAGGAATAAGTATGCAGCGAACAACTCGTGGTACAGTTTGGGATCCTGGATCGAGTTCTCAAGCTCCTGCTTCTCCAGCATCTTCACCAACTGCTCTAGTTTCTCCTGTAGCATTTCAAGATTTAGAATATTCTTCCGACTTTGTTTTGGTTTGGATTGCAATGGGTACGCAACTCAAGGGGCGAGAAAGAGATGCAAAATGTCGCAGTCGATTACCAAAGACAAATTCGCGTAGCCGAGCGAAGGGATACTGAAAGGAGCGACATTTAGTTCTCAACAATTAAATTCTAATTCTAATTGAAATATAGCGCAAGATATGGGCAATTAGCGAAAGAACACACATTAGTTATATCAGAACAACCCAGCCAAGCACGCAGCCATGGTAGAGAAGGAGAAAGATGAAGAAATCGACGAGAACCTGGAGGTAAGCACAACAAACCAAAACGCAGAGAAAAATTTACCAAAACAATCAATTTCGGCAGGAATCATGCACAAAGACCAGTTATCCAAGTATTTTCGGCAAGACCGTCACCCTGCCGATGCTTCTCAAGTCAGGGATCCTCTCTCCGGGGAAATCTACAATGTCAATCGAATACATGGTAAGCTCAACATCAATCACAAAGATCCTCTTCGAAAACTTTTCCTTATCCTTCGTTTCAGGGGCAAAAGTTCATTGGCGACTTGCTCGAGGACGGCAAAATCAAATCTCAGGAAACCGAAACGATATTTTGTAGCCCGAGTGCTTGGGCAATTAATTGCAAGAAAATCATCAACCCCGACAAGAAATCAGGATGCGGCTGGGCGTCAGTGAAGTACAAGGGCAAAAAACTGGACATTTACAAGGCCGTTTATCATAAGAAGTGCCAAGAACAAAAGAGTCAGGAAGATGTTCCCAGCGAGGGTGAGTCATGAGGTGCAGGAATTCCGAGAAAATCCAAGAACCAAAAATTTATTTTAGATGAAGAGAAGGAAGTGATCACAAAGCCCGTCGATCTGCCGCCACCACCAAAAAAGAAAATTTTGCAACATGGTGCAGCGAACAATCGAATGATACTTCAAGACATCAACATGCTGGTTGAGGCAGTGCCATTTCACAGCATCGGCCGAGTTCAACCATTCCTTATCAACGTGACGTCTTCAGTGACTCTGCTCGTCGACTTCCACTGTCACTTGACCACCAGTGAGGTGTGCGGATATCTAGGTGGCACTTGGGACTTCAATTCTCATCACTTAAACATCACTCACACATTTCCAATGCTGAACTCTCGATTCGATCGCGAAAAATCGTTGGACTGCGAATATGAAATTCAAAAAGCAATGCTGGACAATAATGTGCAGCTCGTTGGATGGTATCATTCGCATCCGCGCTTTTCACCCCAGCCGACGCTTCGTGATTGTGACAAGCAAATGGATTACCAGATCAAACTGCGTGGAACATCTGACTTAACTTACACGCCTTGTGTAGGCTTCATATTTTCTGCCTATGAAGACGACGAAGACGTCGAGAACGAAGGAAAGATTTTACCTTTTTGGGTTCTTCCACCGCCCGAAAATCGACCACACGAACTGGGTCGACCGATGTTGATGACTTATAATCTGCAGCAAGACGACAAAATAACCTTTGAAGTTAAGCAGCAAATGATCTCGTGCGTCGATTATTACAAGCAGTTTCAATACGAACTAATTGACTTTGCCGACATGAAACTGAAAGACAGCGTCTTGGTGCTAGAAAAGCTGAAAAATTCAATTTTCCAACGGTTCCCGCTCGAAGATCAAACCACCGGCGAACTGTGGAATTGGATTCTTGAGTTGCTTGGTTTGGACAGGGAAAATCCGATTGTGATTCCAAGAAGAATTATTCAGCAGAAGAAACGACTCGAAGCAGAAGCCCTCAAAAAAGAAGAAGCTGCACGAGAAAAACATCTGAAGGATCGGGAAGAGAAGAAGCTTAGAGAAGAGCGTGATCAAGAGGCTACCAAACAAGCACTTAACGCAATTTCATGCCTCCAACAGCAATTAAGTCAGCCTTCCGGGTTGAACATGACACCTTCACCAATCGCTTCTGCACTCCTAAGTTCAATGCCGTCTTCTACGAACTACAAGCAAAGTTCATCCTCAAATGCAACAAACACTTCATCGTCACCGCGTGATAGTCCCGCAACTATACCATCGACGGCCACCAGCCCAGCTAAGTTTGAAGTTCCAGTTCGCGCGAGCCCGTCACCAGCCAAATCTGACACCTCGTCAATTCGAACAAGAAACTCTCCTGCGCCAAGCCCGGCTAAGTTACCAGAGAGACCGCCGCGAAACAGTTCAAGTGTCAGCTCTAACAGTTCTAAGCATAACGATTTTGGATACTCATCGAGCAATCTCAGTGATCTCTACGCTGCTACAATCGCTTCTTTTGCCAAAAACTTACCGCCAGGGCTTTTACCGGCCGACTACACATCACTTTTGCAAGGATCAAAGATGTCAGACTTTGGAATGTCTGCACTTGGGTCGTTACAAGCGTCGGCAGCCGCGCTATCAGGAAACAGCAATTTTCCATCACAGTCAGGCTCGGGAAATGCATCGAGTGGAAAAAAGAATCAATCTTCGTACTCGAACACAAAACAATCAAGCTCGGCATCACAAGCAGCAGCAAATTCCAACTCATGGCTCTCGCAGATTCCAAACATGAAAGAATTTATGAACCAGCTAGAAAAAGGCGATTTAAGTGTGTTGATGCAGTCCCCGTACAACATTCCTACTTGTAAACCATCAGGCAAACAGTCTTCGGCCAGCTCTTCCTCCGCTCGAACAGATTACCACCATGACAACGTACGAGAGCCAAGCAATTCAGGAAAAAGAAAGGGCCGTCCACCGAATAACCCGACTAGTGGATTCGACTACGACGGTTACAAGTCTGAAGTTGGAAAGATTGCTGATCTGATGAAGTCGCCAGAGTACACTCAAATGCTTATGAACCAAGCGAATGCTTTCCGCGGCTTGGGATCAGAAATTACCGTGACAAGAAAACCACAAACTTCAGCAGCTCCGGCTAACACTTCGAGCGCGAGC
Source organism: Belgica antarctica (assembly GCA_000775305.1). Taxonomy (NCBI): domain Eukaryota; kingdom Metazoa; phylum Arthropoda; class Insecta; order Diptera; family Chironomidae; genus Belgica; species Belgica antarctica. The sequence goes on from JPYR01000229.1 coordinate 93,938, forward strand.
AGCAAGAAATCTTCCACGTCAACTTCAAATCAAAATTATTCGCAATCTTCGTCGAGTGCTGGGAATTCATCGAAGTCAGGAAATTCACTCTTGAATCACCTTCCAGTTATGGATCTGAATTACTTAGCGGAGATGTCGAAGCAAATTCCTGAATTGAATGCTCTGCTGAATTCTAACAAGCCAGAAGACATTAACGCACTACTGCAGATGCAAATGATGTCCAAAAATATGGATTACGCAACCGCTCTGTTCGGCAAACAAGGCTCTAGCGCGAGCTCGAATTCTTCAGCATCGGCAACAGCCAAGGCAATGCAAGATTATGCAGCTGCTAGCTCTTCAATGCTTTCGCAATACATGTCAAACACACCCAATTTAAGTTCCCTCTTCGGTCCAATGTACGGTTCGATGTCTGGCGGATCCTTGACATCTGTTGAAAAATCAAATTCGCGAGAGTCTAATTCGGGCAATTCTCGGAAGCGCGATAACTCTGGTCGATCTTCATCAGCATCGGCACAATCTGCACGTGACCGTCATGCAAATGTTAACGTGGCTCCAAACGCTGCCGATATGCTGAACAGTTTGTTTACCAGTGCAACGAAAGGGTCATCGTCAAGTCCGGCAGGATATCCCGACCTGAGCGCTTACTTCTCATCACCAGCTGCATCAGCAAATCAGTCGTCGTCATCTAAATCTAATAACAGCACCTCGGGCGGGGGCATTACGAGTGGAATGGACTATTCTTCGCTTTTCTCTCATATGACGCCTTCAAAGCTCCAGGAAATGACTTCTCTGTTCTCTCAAAACAAATATCCGGGAATTCCTGACCCCCTGGCTAAGAGTACTCTGGCAGCCAACAACGCATATTTATCACCATCACTGATGAAGCTGCAGCAAGAAGCTCTCAACACGCGACTGATGAAACCACCAAAGTCGTCCTCAAGTTCAACATCTAGCAAAATCGAGACTCCACCGCCCTCTCACTCGATGGGCTCGCCACATTCCGATAAGCGATCGACTCCGACGAAATCACTTCGCGACAGTCCCGCATCATTGCCAAAATACAACTTCAGTGCAGCTGATCTCGCGATATCCAGTCACGTGCCAGCATCTACGACCCCGACCGACTTCTCTCGGAAATCCCCAACACCCCCAGTTGACCTAGCAATAAAAGAGCGCTTAGTTCCGCCTAAGAAGCGCATGGAATTCTCGTCGATTGCAGAACTCGTTGCTCCATCACCATCAAAGCGACCAAAATACTCTGACGACGACAACGACGAAGAACCAGCGGTATTGAATTTATCCAACAATTGAAAGCCATGAAAGTATTTATTTTTCTGTCATTCAGTGTATTTTCATCCCACTCATAATTTTATAACATAAGAAATCTAAATTTTAGGGACAGCTTGATGTAACAGCACAAAATTACTCACGATAAACTTTTAAGTTCCCTAATTTATTGTTTTAGATTCTTTTTAGAATTCCGTTAGTTTTAAAACTATTTTCAACAATATTTTCAAAATGAAACTTTTAAGCATTTACTTAAGATCGAATCAAGTATTGAACAGTTCTTTGTGTAAGTTTTTTTGAACGTTCTGTGAAACAAAAACAGGAGAATAATAAATGATATATTTAAGAAGGAAACTTTTATTTTCAATAGCCGCTTACAATGTACCGGATATTTGTAAGTTAAGAAGTAGTTTGTTGAATGAACGTGATTTAATGTGGTTGTTGTTTTAGAAAGTTCAAGATCTCCTTGTTTAGATACTTCTGTTATTCTCTGCGCTCGATTGCTAGTCTCTTTATCCGTTTTTGGTCGCGCATCAGAGCATCGAAAGTTTCAGAAAGCCTGGCTGACCGATCATTAAGCAACGAGTCCTACATCAGTCCAAATATTGAGAACAAATGGTCAACTCTACTCTGGTAATCTTCGCCAGTGGCTTTCTTACAACTCAGCTCTTTTTGGCATTTTCAATTTGCTTTCTAACTTATTTATTTTAAAAAACCTAAAATGCTACGTCATGACTCGACGATTCATCGCCAAACCGACAGTAGTCAACAAAAGTTTGTTTGAAAAACCGTTTTTTCTGCAGCCAGTGATTGAAATAATTTAACTAGCGTTTAGATCAGTTTGCTAGGACCAAATAAACGAGAAACTTTAGCATCTAAAGAGAGTTTAAAATTTCAGCCGTTCATGTTAACTAATACGTCCTCAAGACGTGTTCGTTTTTTGAGACTCAAATCGTTGCATAAGAAATCTCGGAGAAAACAAAAACGAGTCTTATGAATTTTCAATTTTAAAAGTTTGCTTCGGGTTCGGTTCAGTTTAAAAAGTTTTGCTGAAGCAGAAAGATCAAACAGAAAATTTCAGTCAAACATGAAGATTTGCGTTGCCTTAGGTAAGTTTTGTATTCACCAGTTTGCTTTTAAACCAACTCATTTGTTTTAGTAATTTTATCCGTGGTTGTCCCGGCTTTGTGTCAAAATTCTCAGAAGCCAAACATTAATTGTGACGAAATGAAGGAACAGACTGGAAGAAAATATCACGAAATTTTTGTTCCACATGAAGGCAATTGCAACAAGTTCTATCAATGCACCGATCACGGTATTGTCGAGCTGAAATGCAACCAAGGCTTAGTGTTCTTCCCCTACATCGACGGATGTGTTGTGAGAACTGCAGACAACTGTATCACAAACAGCAAGTGGAGAAGTTTGAATCCGTAGAAATTTTGTGTCTGGTGATAACGAGCTCAAGGCTAAAATCGAAAATAAAATACTCATAACAAAATCAGTTGAGGCATTTATTTTCGACCAAAATAATACAAAGATTAACGAAAGCAGCCACTTGATGCAAGATAAAATGGTTTAAAAGAAGTTTGAGAATAGATAACTTTGACTTTGACAACCAATCTCTTTAAAACCTTTTTGGCGAGGCGTTAAAACGAACAAGAAGTTTGAGAGCCTTTCGTTTTATGTTCCTAAGTGTGCCTCCCTCGATATATTTTCGACTGCTTTCCGTCGACATATTCCGTTTTCGGTCGTATTCCACTGAGAGAATGGTAAAATTGAGCGCATTCCACTGAGAAAAGTCGCCGAAGTCGGACGTTGTAAAGTGTCGGTTGTATTAAAGTTGAAACAACAACAAAAAACTTGTTATGCATTAAAGAAAAATTGCCTTAAATTGCGCTTAAAATTGAATTGAATCAAAGGGAATTTGGGAACATAATTTTATATTGATGTTTGAGTGATTGAGAAGCAGTAAAGTTCATTGAGCAAAGGAATGCCAAGAAATCAACGACCAAAAAAAGTGAAAAAATATTGAGAAAATAAGAAGAAGATAAGTGCCTGAGTGTTGTGATCAAGCAAAAAGGATCAAACTTGAGTTTCGTGTTGAAGAAAGAATTATTTCATAATTTATGAAAAGCAAATTAAACGTGAAAGTAAGAAACAAGGGAAGAAACAAGAACCGATAAAGAAATAGGACACGAAAGCTGAAACCGGATTTTTATTACATCGAGCGACGAGGCCAACAACGATCGGATTTATCGTTTTAAATTGTAGCATTTCATAAAACTATCAATTCTGGATTTATTCTGTGTTCCGGTGAAGAATCATCGATTATCTTCTGAATCCAGCGATATTGTGAGTTGATTTTTTCATTTTACTTTGTTCCTCTCCTTCAACTTTAATTAAAGTTCAAGAAAAGGAATCTTAAGAAGCCCTTAAAACGTCGTCCCGTGAAGAGTCTCATTGCCACTCTACGTTAATTGCGTGTTGTGCTTAACCTTTACGAATATTTTTGTTCTCTGAAAGGACTTTGATTTCTGTTTGCGCCCTGAAACGACATGCGACCGTATTTCCAATTTGAATTAATCAATTAAGTTTGTTTTGGGGAAGGCAGATTCGGAGTCGTTCTTCTTAAGTGAGTGATTGTGAACTGTTTCCATGGGCCGATGAATTGTCAAGAGCTTAGCTTGCGATATAACTGCGATCATTGTGCAACCTAAATAGCGAAAAACTTTGTCAGTTTTCGCTTCGAAAGAGTGTTTCTCACCGAAACCATTGTTTGTTTCCCTTCTTTGAAAATCTGCTTCCATTATATTGCGTTTGTATGTTTTGTCATGTTGGAGCTGAAAACGCTCCGAACGAAAACACGAGAAAAAGAAAACACATGCGAAACACATAGTTTGCGACGAGAACTCTAGAAATTAAACAAATCATTGGATGAACACAAAACTCGACGTTAGATAAAGGGATTGAAATGGGAAATGTAGAATAAATTTGAATTGTTAATTTTTCTTTCTTGTTTAGTTCTTCGACGCTCTGTTCTTTCTCGCTTTTTGAATCAGAAAATCTTTTTATGCTGGAAAAAATAATTAAAACCTTGCTTTGTTTCGAAGAAAACTCTTTTTATGCTTCGTCTTTAAAATTTGAATTTAATTTCGGAGTAATTCAAACTTGACGTCAATCAGACAAGCCCATTTGCGAGTCAGCACTTCTTCACTGAGAAACCTTCAATGACGACTATACCTTTACGACGTCATTCGGGAACCGCGCCTTTTTGATCTAGACGTCATTGTCTGTGCGTTTGGAAGAACTCAGAACTTTTGCCGGTTAATGGGAAAAAATTACAGTGGAAATGAATTGTGAAAAGTTTTTGTTGTAAAATTATCTCAAAACGATTTTAATTAGTCAAAATGTGACAGCCGCATGGGAAAAGCCGTCGAAGCTTATCTTGAATCTCTATTGTTGTACCTACGTGTGTGGGAGAAAACGGCCAAAGAAACCGCCAATTTAGAAGGCACACACAATTTGTAATTTACTATTATCAGAGCTGTTGTGCATAGAATCACACGCTAATCACAAGTCATCGGCGAGTATCTTGGTCAAGAAAACCCGAATCAGTGTCGCTACCGACAGAATTACATCACATGATTATAAAGCGTCGATTACGACGCGATTTTGCACGTCTCTCGTTGATTTTGATTTGCATGCTGAATTGATGCTTTAAATTTCCAATTTCAAAAAACCCAGCATCATCTTGATGGCGTCTTGCGTCGACTTGATCGATGAGTCGTTAGGTTAGGCATTCAATACATTTTCAGGGTTGGCTTGAAGTGCGTTTTGATGATCGAATTCTCGAATAGCACTTGAAATCTGTAGAATTCTGTAAAGGCTTGGAGGTGTGAGTCAGACGGCCGTGAACTTAACTCCAACCAGTCATCATAGTCAGAATTTTAATCTCCAATCGATTGTATCACGAGGAATGAATGAGAATTCTCGATAAAAAGAAAACCCTGAATGGGAAGAACCAGCACAACACAAGAACACAGTGAATGACAAAATCCTCATCTGATACTGTGAAATTGTAAAACAATTAATGACCGGACGCGTTGATTACATTTGGAAAGAATTTTATATGATCTCATCAAGGAGTTTCATCTTAAAAATTCAGTTTTGATTCAAATCAAAACCCATTTACGGATTAGAGGATAATTTATGACGCTAAAAGCTAACGTGGTTACACAATTTTGCGGTGATGATTAAGACTTATCGATTTGGCGAAGAGACGCTGCTAACATGTGGAATGTCTAATTCTCTAAAGCGAATGCTAATTTCAGTTATGCCCGTCACATACGGCAATTTTCGCCAGAATTTCGTTTTCTTTTGAATATGAATCTTGACACTACAAGTTATCGACTGTCGTCGCTCTCGAAACTGAAAAATACGAAATGAATGTTAACTAAATTCCACAGTGGTGACGTCACGGTCGAGAAATAGCAAGAAACCAGTTCTCTCTTTCGCGAAAAGCATGAGGTTTTAAGGCGCGTCACGTTTGGTCGAAACTGGAGATAGGCGAGCGTAAGTTGTAACCATGAAAAGGCAGTTTCACGCATCAGACATAAAATCGACAAAAAATGAGCTAATGTAGATTACAGATTTATAGACAAACAAGAGGTTTAACAAACCGCTTTCAATGCCTATGATAAATGACTTTCTTGTTTGACTCCAATCACTCTTTTTCAACTGGCGTGGGTGATGAAATGATGAAATCATTAAACTGATGGCGAAAGACCAAAAAAGATCTAGCAAGGAAATGAATTGATTTACAAAATAGTTTTTCTGGTACCGCACGCAGAACGAAAGAAACTCGTGGCTAAACAGCTGAGCCTGCTAATTATGGCAAACGACCGCGGCGCTCGTGGGATGGTGTCAATAAATTTCCATAACCGCGGCCTAAAAAGTCTTAATCAAAACTTGGCATTAAAAAAGAATCACCGGGGATCATCTTCCATTTTCGATCGTTTTAATCTCGATCAATGCCAATCACTGGCCAAAGCTCGAAGCGCACAACACGGTTAAAAGAAATTCACCAGAAACCATTTGTCAATCAGTGATTTTATCGCAACCTAATGACCTGAAGAGTCGGATACTCGAAATAAAAACTCATCCATTAACATCAGCACGGTTCCATTTCCAATCCATCGCCTTTCAAGAGGCTTTGAAGAATTTCTTTGATTCATTGAGTTTTTTGTTTGAGCGCCATTCTCAACGTTTCTTCTCTTCATCGCCATAACAGTCATCGAATATCTTGTGTTTATTTTCTTTATTGATTTTTTCCACGTCCGCGTTTTTTGGTAGGAAGAAATTTTTCTCAACTTCAAAGATGCATTTGAGTTTAATTGAGTTGGAGATTCCAAAACATGAAACAATTGGTGCAGAAATTTCCGGATAATTTTCACTTTCATGAATGATAAACTCCGGACGGAAATCTTAATTTAAACAAATCACATAAGCATTCTTTACGGATCAGACATGCTTGCTAAGCCCTTTAAAAAGCTGTTTTTAATCATCAACGATTCGTTTCATAAAATTGCAACTCTGGCATAATTTATGGTGGAAATTAGTGCAGCTGAAGTAAGCGAGCAGCTCCGCGTAAATACTCAGAAAATTCATAAATCTTAATAAAAGCATAATTGAACCATCGTGTGTGTGCGAATGCAGCTCATGTGGCACAGTATGTGGCAAATATAAGGTCAATTGAAAGTTTCAGACCACCGGAAATCAGTGTCGACTCGTTTTTTTTTAAGCGAAACTCAAACGTCGGCATTGGATAAGTCCATCAAAATTTGCTGTGTGCTACATTTTATTAGAGATAACAAGCGCTCGTTTGAAGCATCATCTTGCATTTTAAAACATTCTTCGTGAATGTTTGCTGCGTTATCGCTCTCTTGTACAATGAGTTGCAATTTCCGGCTACGAATTTATTCTCAGTGGCTTATCTAAAATGGAGACAGCAAGTCTGAATATTTCAGGAATAAATCTCTACACATTCATGTGCTGCAAACTGGACGGCAAGCAAAGCTAATAAAAAAATAATCAATAGGTTGCAAATAACGCCGCATAGGAGCGATATTTGCACAAGATAAGCTTTAATTTCTCGAAATGATTGCATACAACAGAACTCAAGTTGCAGCTGCTCAAAAATGAAATGAGAACCAGCTAAAAATTTTGCAAAACTTTGCCTTTTTATTGACCTGGAACGTACACAGACACAACATACGTATTCAAGAACGTGTTGCTAATTTAAAAGCAAAAACGAAATCATTGTCTGTGAAAAAAGCGAAGAAGGTTCTTTACAATCCACGTTTTTGTTCTCTTCAAACTTCAATTGATTTCTACCCGAGTTATTTTTCTACTTTGAAGAAGCTTCATAAAGGCTGATACTGTAAAACTGATCGGGAAAGACCAAAGTCTTGAAAAAAGTGAAGATCACGCAAGATCCACTTTTTATGAAAACCTCACGATTAAATTTGAAACAAGAATTGAGTAATCTTCCAACTTTTATGGTTTTGGAGTTTTAATGCCAGGAAATTATTGTTGGACATTGAAAAAAGCATAAAACTGGCCAAGCTCAACCCGCGTTCTCAATTCGATTCATTGAAATTCGATCATAAATGGATCGTGAAGGAAAAATGCTCGAGATATTCGGATGTTTTCATTCAAACCTCAATTTTATTGCTCTGATAATGATCTCGCGATGCTCGAGTGATCCTTTATCGGTTCTTTTTTGAAATGCGATTGAGAAATGTTCAATCTCCTGTACAATGAGTACACTAAAAATTCCATTTTCACAATTTCACGTTTGTTTTCTTCGTTGCGATGATCAATTTCAAAAAGTTGTGCAACGACAAACCTTCAAAAGCTATTGTCTTACGTTTAAATCTGATGATTTGAGAAAATGACGAAGTTCTCATCGCTTGAGACTAAATATGTCCCCAAGGCTGTCACAAAATCGTGCCCATTGCAGGCAAACTTAGCATTCGCTGATATTTTATAAACATTTCCACTCACAACTGCAATTTTTGCATAAATATTTATCTTTCGACGCATTCACGAACTATAATATTTGCGTTAGCTAATGAAATTGAAGATGCTCTGTTTCGAGGGGTGATTGATACGAGATGTAATGTTGTGGGGGTGTTCTCGATGACACAGTTTTCGTCGACTGTCTTCGATGTTTTCAACCCCAGCCGAAACTATGTCGACAATTACGAAACCAATTAAGTAATTTTTCGAGGGGATTACTGTTGTTGGGTTGTCAGAACCAAGAAAATGAATGAACTTTGACTGATTAAGCTTAGAATACTTGAACATCTACAGAAAGGAAACTCTGAATGTTGGCTTTGAATATTTAAGGAGGCTCTCGAGAATATTCTCAAGATTTCCTAATGACTATCTCAAGAACGTCCTCAGATTGTCCTATTTTAATCGTTGTTCTGTTTATCTTTCTCTTCAACTTACTTTTTTATAAATTTTAAAAGATTTTCATTCATGTATCAACGTAGAGTTCTGTTTGTCTCTGTCCCTACTTGTTACCAGGAAGGATGCAAGATTTTTGTTCTTGCTTCATTGTGCAATCGCAAACAGGACTCACAAGTTTCTCTCGAGAGAAGAAAACATTTTCGTTTCCTTCTATCCCATCAGCAATGGATCGGTTCATGCTGAGAAAGTCCATGAACGAATAGTGTGAAATGAAGGCAAGCGAAGCTGTCGCGTTGGTGTGCGTCGTTCAACGACATGAAAAACGAAAGAATCATAAATTCTACATTCAAACACTCATGCATGGCTCTTGGCATCGAAATCAACCGAAAACCGGTTAAAGTAATAGGAAAATAAATAATAGCCTGATGATGCTAACGAGATTGATCGAGCCGGGTTGAATATTTCTTTCATGTTTTGGATTAGGAAACGAAATAAAAAGTTTTTGTGAGAATCTTTTCACCTGAAGTCTTGTTTTTAAGACCTGAAGCGCCTCCGCATTCTGGGGACGTTCTTCTTTGCTCTTCTTTCAATAGGATCAGGCTCATTAAGGTCCCAAACATCACCGGGATAAAAAGGTAACATAATTAAAAGGACTTGAAGATAAATGTTGCGCCTCCATAAACATTCCTATGGCGGGCAGGTTCCTGAATTTCTTCGATGATTTCAAACATTTTCATTTTAATCTATTTTCTGTTATCTCAGATTTTGAGTTAATGCTTCGTCTATTCAGAACGTTTAACCACTGCATTTGAGTTACAAAAATGTGATTATTGTGTTTTCGTTCTTGTATGTATACGACAACCAAACGACGCCTTAAGAAGAGTTCTCAGTAATGTTATGTAAATAATTGAACGCGACTCTTCCATTACAATCGCGTCTGTGCCCGACAGAATGAAGAACCTTTTAACTCGTCGTTCAGTTTATCAAAATACCAGACCGGGACCATAAAAGTGAAGCATTTCTCAGAATGACTTGAAATGTGTTTTTGGTCAATAAATGGAACGGAATCAGGTTTCACATTAAAAAGGGTTTCGAAAGATAAACAAAAGCACATGGTCAAATACAGCGGCAAATGCAGTCAGCTTATCGCGTTACAATTCGCTGACGCTTGATGCTGTGTCGCCCATCAAGCTTAAATATAAATTAATTTCATGTCGTGGCCATGATTAGATTGGAGGATTTATGAGCTTAGTTCGAGCTGACCCAGCCGTTGTGTCAAATATTTTAAAATCCATTGAACGGTCGTCACGCGATGTGTCCAATGGAGCAATAAAAAATGTGATTTTGATGGCGATGTAATTGGTTGAATGTTTGTCAATGAAACAGGGTCAGCAATTGACTTGTGAAGAAGCTGGTCTTATCTAGCGGATGACGAACAAATTGAATAACGGTGAATCTTAATGTCTAGCAGCACGGATCGGTGCTGTTTATGAAACGTGATCATGAAGCTAAATTTGATTTGACAATTCAAAGCATTTTGAACGAACTTTCGACGTCAGAATATTTTCAACGACAATCGTTTATTCTCAGTCACGTTTTAAAGCACTTCATGGAGAATGCCTTGCAAAATTTTTGAATACAGCCATCAACGGTGAGAAATTGATGCTGCGAGATATTTGCTGAATCGCTGAAGGGAGAAAAAAGAAGAAGAAATGTTCATTCAAGATTTGCGTCGTAGTTGCATCGTTGATTATGGCTTTGAGCGTAAATTTTATCTCACAGCTTCCTAAAAGTCATCACTATTGGACGTTGAGGCATGGTGGAACATGAATCATTCGTAAAACGCTTTTATTATAAATAATTTATGCGAAAACGAAGAGAAAATTACGACGTAATTGAATAAAATTTGAATTTATAAAACTTTTCTCAACATTAGGAACGAGCTCAAGGGGAATTCGTAGTTGTGGAATTCAAAAAAAACCATCAATTGACATCAATTAAAGACTGGGATGAATTAAAGCGGCAAAGCCATGATTTCTCTGTCAACCTCCTTCCGATGTCTTTATTTCCAAATGTTTTTATTCGACGAACCCTCGCACAAGGCGTAAATATCGCCCATTAAACAAGTCAAAATGAGTTTAAGATTTGCAACAAAGTTTAAGGCCAAATGAGAGCATCTTTGTAGTTTCTGCCGGCTTCAATCGTGCCTGTGTTGAAAAAGATCAACGCAAGAGAAAATGCAACATGACTCATCAGATTAAATTCCAAGATTTCAAGTAATGCAACGTGAATCATTGACTCGCTATTCCCGTGAAATTTCCGAACAATGTTTCGCAATTCCGTTTTGAGGTGCGAAAATATAATTTTCACGGTTTTGAGTGTTACTCAATGCAATGTTCTCATGCAATGTTGTCGGAGCGCAATTAATATTTACTAAAATATGTTTGGCACCCTTCTTGGAAGGAAATCTACAACTATGGCAATGTGTGGCTCAAATTGACCATTTTTTATTGTTTCGGATCGTTCATTGTCCTCTGCAGACTTCGGGCAAGGAATTTTTTCTTTTTGACTAAGCACTGATATCAAGATCCATGGAAGAATGTGCGAAATTCCATCCAATGAAATCTTTTGTCTTGGACTGTTTAAAGAAGTCTCTTGTTCGAAGAAGTCCAACATCGAGAGTTCTGTTTGTTTTTCACTTCGGGCAAGTTCGTTCCACTTGTTTCAACAATCATCGAAGTCACTAACCGTATGTCATTCTTTCTTTCCCTCCGACAACAATAGGAAATTAAATTTTCGAAATAAACTTTGTTGAATTTCGGTCTTGGTCCAGTGATTTTGTGCGGAAATAGCATTACGAGTGAAACAAAAAGGCATTAATTATAGCAATGGAGTTCTAGCGTGTTTTTTTTATCTCTCGCTGTCTATCGCTTGCCATCTAAATCTCTTGAAAATGATTTAGAACAGTTTTCGCCAACAATAAAGGTTGACATCCATGTGAACTTCACAATGCTTGGCCGTTAGCAAGGTTTAAAGCAAAAAAATGCGTAGAAGTGACGTTTGAATGGCTTCTTAATGATGGCAAATAAATTAAATTAAACGACTGACTAAAACTATGTTCATTGCTAATGCTCTCGAATGCGCTTATTCAAATTAGACTGAATTGATCCGCCTAAAGAACCTTCATATGTAACGAGTAATTGGAGAAGTTTACAGCGCAAAACAATTGATTCAAAGTTCAGGTTCAGTTCAGACGTGTTGTTAACGACATGATATATTGTTGCATGGTTTCAAAAAGAAAGCTTTCACAAAACAACCGTGATTACTGAGTGCTTACATCGTAATGAGTTTGTTTTGCTGTCTACAAATGATTCCGCGAACAAAAAGTCATGATCCATGATCCACAACAAAAGAAAAGTTCACTGTAGATTTCACCTTTCTTGTGCGATCCGAAAGGCAATTTAACTTCAAGTGCTAGCGCATCAAACGCGTGTAAGCGCTTAGCGGAAGCATCTCAGTAGCTCTGCTCAACAAAAGCAGGTCGTTTTGCTGAAGACTTTTTCTAAATGTGGTTTCACGTTTCTGAGCGAAATGAGATTATTGAATTTAAGTGGCTTCGGCCATTAAAGGAACGAGCTAATGGTGATGAAAATGCGAATTTACATGTACCTTCTGTAATAATCGCTGTTGCACGATTGAAAAACAACTGTTTCT
>JPYR01000230.1:8122-32467 GCA_000775305.1 Belgica antarctica
TCTATAAGTTCTGGTTACACTACGGAATTTAAATAAAACACTGTTCAAGTGTTTGTTTCGGAGGAAAACAAAAGTATTGCGTGGCCGAACGTGGATAGCGTGGTAAGAAACTTAGAAAACGTTACGCGTAGATTTGAACTTTAACGGGTGTTTGACAAAAAATTTGATTTCTTTATTTTACAAATTAATAGCAAAAGCTCTTGGGCATAGAACAAGCCAAATCAGTCAACCTATTATTCACAACTTAAGAGCGAAAGCTCAATTTTTTTGGTCTTAGGACGGTTTGACAGCACATGCCAATCACTGACTGGCAAATGTTCTAGGTAGTTTATGATTTTCCTAGCCCAGTAAAACCAGATCAGTCCATACACCACATTAATGAATACTTCAATGTAATAACCATCGACATCAATCTGGCATCTTCCACCGTTTTCCAAACAATTGGCTTTGGCGAAGTCATCTTCACATCGATTATCGAGAAGCATTCTCGTTGAGTTGCTGAACTCGTCGAACGCGCAAGACCTCCACGTGATCTGATCAACAAGCCATATAGAGAAAGTTTTGAAGAGTTTTCCGCCGATATAACTAATATTCATCAAAGTCATATAAGTGCCGCCGACAAGAGGATCAGCTACTCGAGCAAAAAACGCCATGTCTGCGGTGTACATACTGCGGAGTGCAATCTACGGAAAAGTGTTTCTTATCATGAGTTACTGTTTCTTCTGATAAACACATATTGTGCAATGCAAAGCACCGCACAGAAGGCAACGGATAAAGATTTTACCTGATAAATGAAGAAAATGAACATGATCAATGTGTAGTAGTAAATGGGAATGTCGTTGAACTTTCCCGCAAGTAGCTTGGGTGTCATGTAAACAAAAACTGCGATCACTACCGACATCCCAAGGCGATAAGGAAAGGCTTTGAAGTAGACTCTCATAGGGTAGCTACCGGCTGTGAACTTGGAGATAATGATAGGCAGAAAAAGTTGAACAACGAACGAAGGCACGTTTAGAAGCGCCATTCTGTCTCGAGGGATTCCGTAGTCAATGAGTTTTAGGTTGGTTATCATGTCACAAGTTGCAAAGCAGATGTCGACAGTTGAAAACATTGCACTTAGTAGCAAAATTGGTTTCAATTTCAGAATTTTTAGAAGAATAGGGTAAGCCCTCTTGATGCCAAAGTCTGGGTGATCTTTTAATTCTTCTTCGGATTCTGAATTTTCTTTCTTGAAGAAAGCAATCAATACGGTAACTCCCAAGAAGCAGATACCCCAGAACTTGAGAAACCCGGAAAACTTGATTAATCCTTCGTCTCTGGGTTCGCTGAAGATGTACTTGTTGCAAAAATCTTTCGATTCGAGTGTTAAAAACACGACAAATCCAAGAAGTGCGCCTACACTTTGTCCAACACAGTTTACTGTAGCTGCATACCCAACGTTCTTCCTTTGAAGCATTGTAAGCGACCAACCATCGACGGCAATGTCTTGCGTGGCGGTCAAAAACCAAAGCAAGAAAAACACTGCTGTTATCAACAGAACTTGCGGTTTTTCCGACGTATCATCGCCAAACCAGACGTCCACTTTTTGGGCCAGATATAACATCGAAGAACCGATTAGCAATTGAGTTGGCAGGAGCCAAGTTTTCCTTCGTCCAATCGACTTGAAGTAGAAACAGTCAACGATTGGTGCCCACAAGATTTTGACTGGTAAAAATTATGTGGTTAGCTTCGTGTGGACTAAGAAAAAGCTTATTAAAGCTTTTTAAAGCTACAAAGCAGCTTATATCTTCAGGAAAATCAAACAGTTTGAGGAACTCTGAAACTTACATGTAAATGGATAAACTGCAATGTAGAAAATCGTCTGATCTGCATACGACACTCCACGATTTTGCAACATTGCAGTCATTGAAGAAGTCATTCCCATTGGCACACCTTAAAATAATTTGATAAAATCTAATTTTTCACTTGAACATCCTTGCTCACCTTGGAGAACGTAAAGAAGAAACAAAATCAAGACATTTTGATAATCCCCTTTAAGGTTGGGCTTTTCATCATCACTTTTAAACTGAAGCACTTGGGTTCTCTTCTTTTCTTTCATGATCGCAACTCTTTGAAACACAGAAAGAAACTGAATTGAATCTCAGATATTTATCTGCTTCTCACTTTCTTAATCAAATTCATCTGACAGCTGAGATAAGAGAGAAACAAAAAAAAACTAATTTTCTCTCGACTGATTTGTTGACAACCAGCATGATAAATTCAAGCGTTATCGATTGATCCCTTTTAAAGCTTCCAACTAGTTAACGACCTGCAGTGAAGCCTGCAATATACCAGTTGAAAACCAAATTACACAAGATTTCATCACCTGGTTTACTATTCACAGGTTTACGGGAGAGACAGGCGTTGTTTAAAAGATAAAATTCAAAAGGCTTATCTCATGAAAGAGTTTTTGCTTACTAGTTTTGCTTTATTTATAGCTTCAAGGAGCTTTTTCAAACTTTTCCCTTTACATACTTCAAAGGCTCAGCTTCTTCCTTCTGTTCATTTTCATTTGTTAAAACATGCCAGTCGCTGGTTGGCAGGTCCTGCAGATACTTCAACATCTTTTTCCCCGAAAAATACCAAAAAAGTCCATAGACCACGTTAATTAGAACTTCAATATAATATCCATCAACATCAATTCGGCATTTTCCACCGCTGCTAACGCACAAACTTTTTTGTTCTTTGTCAGTGCACTTATTATTTTCAAACACCATCGTTGAGTTGCTGAACTCGTCGAACACGCAAGACCTCCAGGTAATTATGTCAACGAGCCAGAGGAAGAAAGTTTTAACCCAACGACCACCCAAGTTGCTTATTGTGTTGAGTAGTGTCATGTAAGTGCCGCCGACAAGAGGGTCACTTATCTTAGCCATGAAGGCCATATCTGCAACGTACATTCCCCGAAGTGGCACTTGATAGATCAAATAAATCGAAACTATTGAAAAATAATAATAGATAGGTATGTCTGTCAGTCTGTGGTTGATCATTGCAGGCGTGAAGTAAACGAAAACTGCAATCACGATAGTCATCAGTAGACGATAAGGAAATGCTTTGATGTAGAAATTCATTGGATAGGGCCCAGTTGTGTATCTGCTGATGATGAAAGGCAACACCATTTGAAGTGGAATCAGGGGAATTGAAAGAAGTGCAACTTTATCTTTTGGCAGCCCGTAATCAATTAGTTTAAGCGTTGTAATCGCATCACAAGCCGCAAAACTAGCTTTCACTGTCAGAAGAATCAACGAGAACCGCATCACAGGCTTTAGTTTCATGATTTTCCACAGCATTGGATAAGCTTTTGTTACACCGTAGTCCGGATGGTCTTCTAGTTTTTTTTCCACTGATGAATTTTCTTTCTTAAAAATCGCGATCAAAATTGTTGTGCCAAGAAAAACGATTCCCCAGAACATCAAAAATCCCGAGAGAGTCACCAGGCCCTCGTCTCTGGGCTCGTTGAAAATGTACTTGTTGCAGAACTCCTTCGACTCCAACACCAAGAACAGAACATATCCGATAAATCCGCCGGCAGTTTGCCCAACAGAGTTGCACGTTGCGGCATGACCAACATTTTTCCTTTGCAGCATCGTCAGCGCCCAGCCATCGACGGCAATGTCTTGCGTGGCCGTCAAAAACCAAAGAATGAAGAAAACTGCAGTGAGCGTGACCATTTCAGGTTTCACGGAGTCACCGTTACCGAGCCACTCATTGACATTCTGTGCAATGAAAATCATGAAGGCGCCAATCAAAAGTTGCGTTGGCACGAGCCAGGTCTTTCGCCTCCCGAAAGCCTTGATGTAGGCCGAGTCCACGACAGGCGCCCACAATATTTTCACTATCAGTAAACAAACAATGACATTTCTTTATCTCGTCAACATTATCTCGTCAACATAATAGGAAGCAATTCCCATCAACTTTGTGTTACTTACTTGTGAACGGGTAGAAAGCGAAAGTGAATCCAGCTTGTTCTGCATAAGATACACCACGATTTTGCAGCAGAATGGGGACCGCTGAAGAAATTCCCAAAGGAACTGCAATGTTAGAATACATTAAAAAATATCCAAAAAACTTCTCAGGATCATATATTTACTCCCTTGCAACAAGTACAGAAACAAGAGTACACAAATGCTGTAATAATCGCCTTTCATCGACGGTTTGTCTTGCACAAAACCGTCGAGTTCTTGATCTTGACCAACATTTTTCTCCTGAGAACTTTTCATTCTTATCACTTCGTCTCTATTGAAACTAACTGAATTTTAATGTGCAGACTGCAAAGTGTGTCACCAGAGAGAATTCTCGAAGACGACTGATCTCTTTTAATAGGATCGAGAGACAGACGAAGTAAATAATTTGATTAATGCTATCAGAATGACGGTGGCGTTTGTGTATCTGATAAGCATACATCTAAATACATGGGAGTTTCGTAGATTTCAAGGTAAATGTCATCAGATTAAATAGTAAAAGGGATGCTAGCGACTACAACCCATTTTTACGTTGCAGTGCGTTCAGCGCCACCTGCGCTAATCATAAATTATAACTAAATTGACTCTTCAGAAAACTTGAGTTAATAAAAATGTGCGTCACCTAGGTTTACACGTCATATATGACCAATAAAGTGCCTTCTAACAATAGTGTGAAAACATGATTTTCTTTTCACTTCAACACTAACACTAATGCACTTTTCTGCTAAACTCGCAAGCGGTCAGTCCAATTTTTAAAAGCACGAGTTTTTTTTCTTGTTTTTAGTTTTTTTTGCAGTAGATTTGTTGGTCCGTGAATTAAAATCAAAGAAATGCTTTATTTCAATGAAACGAACAATATTTACAGCTCACAAACGTTTTTGAATCAAAATAAAAGAACACATATTTTCGTTTCGGATTGAAAACTCGGATTGTCTTATTTCAAATATTAGCACGACATTAGCACGACTTGGTGTTGTCCTGGTGTTGTCGCAAGCATCGTAAAAGGTATATGTGATGCTTGTTAGGAGAAGCAAATTAAATTCATGGACGAATTTTCCTAGATTAAGATTAAAACATAACGGATTAAAATTTGAAGCTTACGTAGATGGCTTACGTCTTACACATTACGTGTTTCTCATTTACTCTACGCCGAATCCATCGTGCTCAGTAAAAAAAACCTCGACTCATTCATTCATTAGTGTGGAGTCCGTGAAGAACAAGTCGGGAAGGAAAAGTCTTAAATTAATTTCTCTTTCCTTACCACGGCTGAAGATCAGCCGGAATTGTACCGAGTTCTTATCTAATTACTTAAACTAGTGAATAATATGAAAATTGATGTGATTTAAGCTGAAAGAAAGCATAATTTAAACAGAAGCTGACATATTATTTATCGGTTTCGTGTACAAAATGTTGAAAAAATCAAATTCTCTGTGGTTCAATGGCAAGGTGCTGGTGCTGCTGATAGCTCTTTATATTCAGAACGTTACGTCATTTTGGGGTAAGGAAAATTTCGATGAAAATAAAAAGCAAATTTTCGTGAAGAAAAAAGAATACTCGACAAACACAGACAAAAGTTATTACACGCGGTTCAAGCGAAAAATTTAATTACATAACAAAATCTTGAATGACTGTGGCCGAAATTGGCAGAAAGTATCATAATACTTAAGGAAGATTAGGCTGGTTTGGTACTTTATGCCGAACTCTTTCGCTGGAGAGTTGTTGCTTGGCCATGTAATTATACAAAGTAGTGTTAGTGTGCTGGATTTCTCACGTAGTCCAAAAATGAATGGTTTGAACGACGGTAGTTTGGGACAGTTTTGATTCATTCATTATTCTAGTCGATATTGATTGATGTCGAACTCGCTATCATTTCATCAGTGATAATGAAGTCTTTCTCGAAAGCTCCACCGACTGAACGGTCAGCTTTATTTGTATTTAGCCGCGAAAATATTTCACGAGTTCGGTCGTCATTGGCAGTTATCACCATTGAATCTATAAATACGATCGACTCATCTCCATTTGCTGTAGCTTGTTTGGTTTGATTCGAAGACACGTGAAATTTTAATTTTACTTTTATTCAAATTCCTAAACGTGACGCAAATGTTAAGGTCGAAATGATAGCAACGCTTTTGGTCAGTGCAGTCCTGAATTAACGTTTTGATGGGCTGAACAGCGGTGCAATTTTGCAACTTTGAATAAGTCACTAAGTGTTTTGATGTTTTCACCGTTATGTTGTGGCGCCTGCAGACCAAATTGTATTCTCCGATAATCGAAAGATTACACACACACGCGTGTTATCAACTATTGCGCCTCTCTGACGAGAATAAAAAAACCTCTTGACCTTGGATACAGTCGACGTTTTCGGAATTTTTCAACATTCTGCGTGTTTTCTCAAGTTCAACCGTGCGATCCTCGAGATTGCGCAATCTGAGTTGGATGTGAAGTCATTGCGACGTGCCGAAAATGGCAGCACTTAATCATGCTTTTACGGTCTTATCAGGCACCGAATTATTTTATCTATTTCTTAGCTAATTAACGGGGTTGATAAGGAGAAGTTGAAAATGAAAACTCAAATGTTTTGTAGTTCACATCCAATCGATTGAACGAAGAAGCTTCACAACTGATTAAACTCGCAATCGATTCCGAGACAGTTACAATTGGCGCAAATTAGCCAAGCAATTCAAAGACACGAGACCCGTCTTGTGAAACTCGATCAACTTGTCTCTGCGTCATTGGATAGCAATTAAAAGCGTTTATTCAGCGGATCGAGTTAAACAAATTCGCTGACCAAATTTTTGGCCGCTTCAAGTTGCGCAAAATTAACAAATTTTAGTTCTTTACTTCGAGAAACTTCGACTCGAACCTTTGATCTGCATTAAAATTCGAATGCTTTGCATTCACAACAGTGGCAACAGTAACGAGTCTTTAATTGCAAATTTTGCAAGACCTCAACGCATATGTGCAAATGAAATGTCAGTGCCTAATGAACTCGGACAAACTTTTGTTCTAGATGTTTCTACAAATTTTTGAGCTTTCAACTTGTAAATCGATCCAACAAGCAACAAGTTGCTAAAATTTCAATCGAAACCAGATTTAATCGTCTTTTGCTTAGTAATTCCGTCTAGTTTTCGAATGGCAGAAACACGAGCGGTTGCGAAAGCAAACTCTTCACTAAATGCGGTCATTGTACCTTTGAAAAAGTGCGCAAAGCTTGAAAGCGAAAGTTGATTTTTTGAAACTCACTAGCCTTACTGTCGCTCAATAAAGATATTGGCCAATTTTAACTGCTTCCTGAATAGCAGTTTGTTCAAGAACCAACCTTGAAGCGCAATGGAAACTTCAATGACTTGCTCGACTAAGCCTAACAAATTATTAAAGTCGTTGAAATTCCAAAATCGATTAATTAGCTGTTAATGGAAAACCACGGAACTGAGTCTCATTTATTCTAATTAATTTTTCTTTCTTTTCTGTTTCATTTTAGAATATGCCGTGTGTACGCGCGGGAAAATATTCCTTTACGATGATAAGTGGACGGAACTTGAGCCAAAAGTTGTCAAAGACGGTGTAGAGAATATGAAAGCCATCACTTACGATCCAGTCAATGATGTTTTTTACTTCAGCGACCGAAGACATCCAACAACGAGTATTTTCTTGCTAAAAGTTCGCGATGACACGACGTTTCTCACAACGCCGCTAGTGGCGCGGAGCGAAAACGAAGTCATCGAGGATCTCGTCTACGATTTTCACGACAAAGCGCTTTACTGGAGTGACTCTGGCAACAAAAGGATCGAAAAATTGAGCATCGATACCAGCAAAAACTTGAAAACTACCAGACAAACTTTCCTGAATGTCAGTGGAACTGTTTCGGGGCTGGAGATTGACAGCTGTCAGCGCAACCTTTATTTCACAATAGTCACAGTGGACAACCCTAGCATAAACGTAATTTCACTCGACAAGAAAGGCGCGAAGGCCGTGTCGTTTGGTGCCGAAAATCATGTCAAGCCAGTTGCTGTGGCGATGGATCATCAAAATCGCAGACTTTACATCGCAGATGACCGAGGTTATAACAGCTACAGTATCGATTCTCTTAAATCAGACGGAAGCGACTTCAGAACTGAGATCGAGAAAACGCGCAAGACGCCCCGAAGCATCGCCGTTGATAGTCAATTTGTTTACTATGTCGAGGGCAACAACCACGAGCTGAGAAGGTTCAAAAAGAGCAACGAAAAGAAAACATCGGAACTCTTCAAAGAATACACTTTTGATCCAAGTGATATAATCGTCAGATCCAATTCGATCACCGACTTAGATCCTTCGAAATGTAAACTTCCTGCGGCTAGCATCACCAACGTGAAAAAAGAGATCGAAAAGAGAATACAGGAAAAGGAAGTTTCCAGCAAGATCAAGATGTGTCTTCATGATGGCACCCTTGACATGACCACCTCGAGCTGCATGTGCAAAGAAAGCTTCGATGGCGACTTCTGTGAGATCAACCTTTGCTACAACTTCTGCTTAAATGGCGGCGAGTGTTCAATGAACAAGAACGAAAACACTTTGAAAGTGGATCCAACATGTTCATGCAAACGCGGCTTCAGTGGACTTCACTGCGAATTTGACGTTTGCGCTAACTATTGTCTCAACGACGGAAAATGCAGCGTTGGTGTTAACAGAACTCCAAAATGCGGCTGTAGCGATAAATTCTCCGGATTGCGATGTGAAAGTTTTGACGAAGAAACTTCGCCAGTGATAATTGATGCAAACAAAGTCGTCGAGGCCCCTACGACTACCGTTTCAACAGTCAAAGTTTCTGAATTGGAACAACACGAGATCATCATCCACGACGAACTTCCCAAAAATCTCATCCACAGTGCAGACGAACGTGTTCACCCAGATGCTTTCGAATGCCCCCAGCAGTCTGTCAACCCGAACTTTGTCATCTTAGCTGTCTGCGTTACTATTTCCTTATTTATCTTCCTCGCCATTCTTCTCGTGATTAAGAAGATTCACAAACCAATGAGACCCAAAATTCGAAAGAAGTATGTCGTACACAAGAACAGCGAGCTAACCTACCGACCAACCACTGAGCAGTGCGAAGTTATCATCGAAGACTGCTGTAACATGAATATTTGTGAAACTGTAAGTGTTGATGCAAAATTTGATTCCTTTAAAATAAATGGCAGCTTTCACAAGGTTCGAGAAACTTGTCAGTCTCACTGATTAGTTGACAGTTGAAATCGAAAGTGCTACCTAAAAAAAACTTGTTTAATCCACTTCGTCTAATCTTGTTTGTTTGTTTTAGCCTTGCTTCGATCCAAAAGTGCTTCAACAAGAGATCAACGAAGGTAACATCAGCGTCAGGCTGACTTCAAGCAAAAAGTGCAACAGCAAAGAAGACAAACAAGATCTCTTGAAGAATATGGAATACAATCAGTAATTGTTAACAGATGCCGTGGTTAAATCATCAAATCTTTCCGTGCCGATTACGTTGAGCTAGTTTTTTACTTTCCCACACCGGCACTTGGCACCACTGATGGGTGTCACAATCACCTGAAGACATAAAAACTCGCAGAAAAACCATGTTAAGTTCATCTAAGGTGGATAACTTCTCATGGACAGAATTTAATGGCACCTCATCCATTGCACCAAGGCTCTGTTGGTCTTTCATAGTTCATTTTAGTTCGTAGACGCTAAACGGGGATCGCATCGGTCATTTGTATAAAAATTAAGCAACAATGCCAATAGAAACACAGAGAATTGCGGTAAAGCACATGAAAATAAAGATTGAAGATTTTAGTGTTTTAAAAACATTTTAAAAAGTAAGACTGATTTGTGATATTTCGTGCATCGGCGATAAGATGTTGTCATGCGAAACGCTCACAAAACGTTTTCTTTTCAACTTATGTCAAACATAAGAGAAAACAAATAAAAATCTGAAGAGTAAACAAATCTTTTTGATTATCGCTAGGAGTGCGGGAATAAATGATTTTTTTCAGAATGTCTTTGGACCTACTTAATACACAACACACCCCCAGGATGATGACGCTTCAATTAAAGAGTCGCTGTTTTTATTAAATTGATAAGAAATAATTTTTGTTCTGATTGAGAGAACGCACATTTGAGTTCAAATCTTTCATAGAAAATATCTTATGTTGTGGGTCGATCGCTGAGCTTTGTCAGGGTGTTAGCTTTGGCTTCGAAATTAAATGTAGACTGTTTATGCAAAGCATTCCATTGAATGAAAATTTTCCCTAACAGTTAGTGTAACTCACGAACGACACGGTTTTTCACAGGAATAGTTTTACATTAAAAATGATTTAGAATATCCGGGAGATCAACAGCCTCGTGTCAGCCTAGTTAACTTTCTTCGAGCGATAATTTGATTGCCATCTCGATCATTCGGTTTTCTTCCATCAGCAGCTCGTTCTCCTTCAGTTTCTCTGCGCGCGATAGTCTGATGGCGAGCTCGATGTTTTCATCGATACTATCACTTCGAGAGTTTTCTTCCTCATCGGGCGAGGTTCTCGTGGCGCACGAGTACAGCAACGATTCTTGCAACGCCCTGGAATAAATATTTTTGGAAATTTACGGGCTAGCAATAAATTTTATTTTGTTTAAAGCATATATGAGGTTGATTAATTGCCTGAGTTGCATAAGAAAATTCTAAAAGGTTAGCGAACTAGGCTTGCGAATTATCTAAGGAACCACAAATCAACTTTCATGCGGCGATTTTACACGTTTCGAGCTATGAATCATGGAAAACTTCGACAGCTACTTGAATAAGCGTCTCAAAGGTGACGTTTTTGGAGCTTTTGGGAAATTGACGCCAAGCGAGTGTCGACGAGGGCTAGATCCGTATATTATAAGGACATTTTTGGCATGGTTTGTGGATTTATTGGCGAATTTTCACTGGTCTTAGTTTCAGTCTTGAAAAATTATTGAAAATTTTCTCACCGTTGAAGCTGCTGCGACTCTTCGTCCATGCCAAACGGATGGCCATAAGGATTGTACCCGTAATTGGGAGTAATTGGTCGTTGGCATTTTAGCGCTTCCCAGATGTCAACCTAAAATTAAGTTGTTATTTTCTTGAAATTCTTTTGAAATTCTCCATTCTCGACCTCTTCGTTCTCGGTTCCCGAATCCACCAAGCTTTGACGCAGTGCGTACTCGAGAAGTTCGTCTTCGTCCTCGAAACCTAGGCCTTGATGACGATAGTCACTAGCACGGTTTTCATAGTTTGCTGGCACTTCGAAGCAGGCGTCATCGATCACGCAAGTCAATCGATCGTCTTCTTCTTCTTTAATGTTCCTGACGTTAGGTACAGGGGACTCCAAAGCGAATACATTGCCAAAGGTTATTAAAGCATTAAGGACGTGAAAAAGTGGAATCTCCACTTTGACAGGAAATCCCGAGGGAAGTTGCATGGTGATAAAATCCTTCAATTTTGACACGTGTGGAGAGGCGAGCGTACTCATTAAGTCTAGAATCGGAAGAATTTGTTCCTGAAGTTTGATTGGAAAATCGTCACTCAGCCACAGGTTTGCTTTGAACTTCTGGACTTTTGTGGCAATTTTCTTTGGCTTTCCGATGTCGCGACCGTTGAGGTCATTATCTGAAAAGTATTCTTCAATCGTGAGCGCGCACTCGGTTGGCTTTTCGCCTGACGTTGACGGCGGTAGTAAGAAAGCGGCTGCTTCGTTGTTGGAATCGCATGGAGGTACTGGCGACTGAAAAAAATATGTGTGTAAGCTTATCGTGACATTTGACCACGGTTAATTAATTTACATTTCCACCGCTTCGATCCATTTCGTTCTCGGAGAGTCCAAGCAAATGTTGCAAAGGTGTTCGAGAATTTTTCGCTCGGTCTTGATTTTCGCCGAGATGTTCTGATCTGGTTTTAGTGATGAACTCTACGTTGGAAGCATTGTAAACTCGACACTCGTAGCCATTTATCGCTTCATTCTTCTCGTTTTTCCAAGCGAACCATCCTGATTTATTTCGTTCGAAACTGATCTTGTCGATGTCAATTGAGTTGCTGATGATTGGGGTTTGCAGACGGAGTTGAATTGAGTCTTGCGAGGGTGGAATTCCGTTTTCAAACAGCTCAACATCAATGTCCTTCATAATTTCCTTTGAGTACTCCTTTGCGTCGTGGTCAATCTCGTAAAAATGAGCTTCTTCATCGTTCCCTTTGAATAGGTAGCTTCGATTGCCTCGCTGCCAAGTCGTGTTGTCAAATCCAATTAGAGTTGTGTCGATTCTAACATAACTGCCACGTTTGAACACTTTATAGGTGTCACTTGGACACACCCTGGCCATCAATGGGATCCAGCTACTAAACTCCCATTTCATCTGCAAATAAGTTCTTTATACAACACATCCAGTGTGCACATTAGACAGCAAACCTCAACGTAAAAATCTGGTGAGTTGTTTAGTTTCTTCAAAAGCTCAGGAACTTGGATGGATCTCGATTTCTGTCGCCACAGGTCGCGGAAAGAAATTATCGACGTTAGAATGTCAGCATCACCCGCTGCCACTGCCTCTTGAGCCACTGTCCATCCGTCTTTCTCCGAAGAAGTGTTGCATTTTGCCGATAAGAGAACCTGTTTGACAATGAAAATCAATAAATGAATCATTCGCGATAAGGCCGTGACTTTTGCATACTTTTACACATTCTTGGTGCGATAAGCAAACGGCAAGCATCAGCGGAGTTCTTTTGCGCGGGTCCAGCGTCTCGATGTCGTGCTGTCGTGTTTTGTTAACGGTCGTTAATTAAATTATTAAATCATTTCCTAATTCAATTAATCTTGCTTACCTTGTTTTCCTTCAGGTTCGCTTCCAGCTTTTCATGGTCATTGTTCCAAACTGCGAAATGAAGAGGATATTTTTCCTTGATCTCTTTGATTAGCATTGCCCCACTTCTCGGAATTCTTGATTCACGGAAAATTTGGAAAAGATTTTCTCAAGCTCTGATTTTTGAGAAAAAAATTGCAACTGAAGGGAATGAAAGTGTTCGGCATGTTTACGACTTGCCCTTCGTTGTGTTTTCGTTTTGCGGGCGGAATTTGCATTCTACGAAGGCTTTCCGGTGAAAATGGATACTTTACTCGAATTTACGTCTCTGGGAAACGCCATCATCAGTGAGCTGCTACAAGTGGCCGCGTTAGTCCCTGAAGAGTTCAAATCTAACGACAGGAAGTTCAATGAATGGATCATTTTAGATTTCAAGTATTTTAAGGTCGAAGAACAAATCGAGAAGAAAATCGAAAGTGACCAGCAATTATCGGATCTCGATGAGTTCATACGCGAGAGCTACTCGAACGTGCTGATTCGGTTCTATCTAGCATTTGAAAGCGTTTATGAGTACGCAAGAAATTTCTGCAATTTTATAAGCGAGCTGAAAAATGGGGAAATTATTCAAGAATCACTGGAAACAATTTTTCAAGACCCGGAAGGCTGTCAGCTGATCTGTGAGGCGCTATATCTGTATGCTGTGATGCTGATTGTACTCGACATTCATCTTCCAGGCGACAAGAGGGAGAAATTGCTGGTCTCCTACTATCGATACCACTCGCAAAACTCTGAATCGAGCATCGAAGACATCTGTAAATTCTGTCGATCGACTGGATACAATCCAGTGACGCTGCCTCAAACCTCAATCATTCATTATCAACCTCACAGCGCGGTCAAGGGATATCCTGAGAACTTCTTCTCTCGAGTGCAACTGGATGACACATTTGTTTCAATGGTGATTGAAACTTTAAAAACTGAAGACATTTACCATCAGATGCAAAAGTTCCCGTCTCCTGAACATCGAACCATAGCTTTAGCACCGCAAGCAGCTATGCTTTTTGCGTGTCTTTACTTCCAGCCAGACACTTTATCTAACCAACATTCGAGGATGCGAGAGATTTGTGATAAGTTCTTTTACAACAATTGGATAATTTCGCTCTACATGGGACTGACTGTGAGTCTCAAATAATTTTGTTGTATTTATTGTCAACCGTCGAATAACCCTTGTTTCCCTTGTCATTCTAGGTTAATCTACTGGATGCCTGGGATGGTTACAAAGCTGCAAAATCTGCGCTTACAAACATTCTACAACCGCAAATGATCAAAGAAATTACTGTGAACAACGACCGGGTATTGAAAAAGATGCTCGAATCAACTAGAGGGTTACTGAAGGAAGGAGTATTAAACGAAACTTTTCTCATGAAAAATCTTCAAAGCATCATCAAAGTTATCCGTGAATGTAACTTCTGTGTTCGATGGTGGATTCTAAACAGCTCGCAAGTCTACACGAAAAAGTCAAAGCCTTTCTTCGACATAGTCCGGGACTCCGTCGGCTTCGATAGCAACGAACTTTACGAGTTGATTCTGAACATCAGTCAACTAGAGCTTTGCGTGAAAGAAATTGTGAAAGACTTGCTGGAGAATAAGGAGTCAAAGTGGGCTGGTTATAAGGCCGAGGTCAACGAGCGGATGAACGAAATGATTTTGCTGTTTTCGGGTGAGACTTTGGTGATCAAGCTTGAGAAGAACGACCATTTGAAAGCTTGGTTTGCGGAAGTTTTGAAGGAAATTGCAGCACTCGACGTTCAAAATAAACCAAGAGCAGTTGAGAAAAAGTTGATAAACATTATCCAAGCAGTAACCGAAGTTCAAGAATTTCATAACATACAAGGAAACGCGCATGCCAAGCAGCGAATCGAAGAGATTCTTGCTTCCTTGAGTCACATGATCCATTTGTTAGTCTTCAAAGATTCCGTTTTGGTTGATATCCAAGCAATTGGTGACTTTAATTACGCTTGGTATTTGATTGGAGACTTTACGGACGTCATCCACAAAAGCATTCAAAAGTCGCCCAACATTCTCATTCGACTTCGAGCGTTGTTCATAAAAATCTCAAGTGCTCTGGAAATTCCACTTCTCAGGATCAACCAATGTGGTGGCGCTGAAGAACTCGTAAGCATAACCAAATATTACAGCAACGAGCTTGTCAAGTACGTTCGAAAGATTGTTCAAATCATACCACATTCAATTTTCAACCTTCTGAAAACGATAATCGAGTTGCAAACGAATCATCTTAAGGAATTGCCAGAAAGACTGGAGAAGGACAAAGTTCGAGAATACGCCCAGCTTGATGACCGGTACAAGATTGCGAAGCTAACGTTCAGCATTTCTGTTTTTACCGATGGGATTTTAGCAATGAAGAAGACTTTAGTCGGCGTCATCGAGTTGGATCCAAAGCAGCTTCTTGAAAACGGGATCAGACTAGAGCTGATTAATTCCGTCTCAACTGCGCTAAACGACAATTTGCAGTTTCACGGGAAACCGAAGAGCGTTAAAGATTTGCTGGTAGTGGAGAACTTGACGAAGCTTTCGAAGATTATGGACGGATATCGAAGGTCTTTTGAGTACATTCAAGACTACCTGAACATCAACGGCTTAAAAATCTGGCAGGAAGAACTCATGAGGCTGATCAATTTTAATGTTGAACAAGAATGCAACAGCTTCATGCGCCGCAAGATTCAGTTCAGCAGATTTCAGAGCACTTCTATACCCATCCCTGTTCATTCACCTCTAAACGATTCCAGTGTAACCTTTATCGGGCGATTGGGAAGGGAGTTGCTCAATTTTACGAAAACAAGCATTTACGTTGACTTACTGACCTCATGGTTCGATGTCAAGTCACACCAGGAACTGATGAACCAAAAATTCACCGGGATCATCAACGAATCGATCGAAATTTATGGTCTTGTTGGACTCGACAAGCTTTACTCGTACATGATTAGTGATCAGCTGGAAACAATTTACAAAATTTTGTTGAAGGAAACTTTGAAAGAAAAGCAGTGGATTGAACAATTTCAAAAGTTTGAAGAAGAAATGAACACCAGGAAAAAAATGAACAACAAAGAAACAAAGCTGGAGAACCCAATGAAGCATTACCAGAGTTTTATCAGCAAATGTAATAAGTCATTGCCAAACATTCTGCCGCACGTCTTGAGCATTGGTCACAAGCAAATCTGGCGTACCCACATTGCGCACGAGCTCACAACGACTTCGAGACTGAATTGTCGGGATTTGAACAATTCTCTTAAAGCCTTTAACGAGTGAGTTGTTTATGTACTTGAAAGTTCTAA
Source organism: Belgica antarctica (assembly GCA_000775305.1). Taxonomy (NCBI): domain Eukaryota; kingdom Metazoa; phylum Arthropoda; class Insecta; order Diptera; family Chironomidae; genus Belgica; species Belgica antarctica. Next base: position 24,264 of record JPYR01000230.1, read on the forward strand.
TTTTCAATTGTTTTCTATTACAGTGCATTGCTTTTTGAACTCCGGTCATTTGAACTTGACAAAAGTACAGCTAGGCCAAGTGCGAAGCTTTTGCTAAATCTGAACAAGCATTTGGAAGTTGCTGGCCATTACAATCCGCTGGAAAAAGTGTACATCAAGATGGCCAAGAGTTCAACAGAGTTTCTCACGTTCTTAGCCGTTTTCACTCTAACGCACTTGAACAAGCTTGCTTTTGGCAAAAACCTGCTGAAGTATAACAAAAACAACAGCGTTTATGGGCCTGCAATTGCAAAACAACGGAAATTGCTACTTGAACTCATCTGCAGCAGCCGATACATCGATGGATACGTTTTTGTGGTCGGGCTATTGACTTTGATGCGTCAGTTTTACGAAAACAATTACGTTGAAGACTTTGTCGAGTGCCTTGCTGCTTGTGTTATGGAGATGATAGAATTCAATCTAAGGTAGTTAAAAGATGCTCAATCAAATCAAAATGAATACAACTTTCCTTTCCACAGCACCAAAAACGAGCTCAGTGCAGAGATCCTAAACGGAATAGATTTGCTGGAAACAATCATAACTTTGACAGACACCCCGAGGCATGTTCTTGAAAATGTCATTCCAGCTGAACTTCTTGATCAAACCGACTATCTGCTAACTGTCGCAAATTCCAGCTAAAGCTTTACATTTTAATTCAATTTCTTTTATTTTTCTCATCTCGTGAACGTGAACAAAGATTTATAAATTTCGTAAAACTGCTTACGCTGCGGGTTCATCGACATTGCCCGGTGAACTTAAACGACAAAAGTGAAAATGTGAAAGAAAATCCTTATCAGTTAAAGTGCTCTATCTTAATAATCAAACATTTTATAACCAACGAAATAAAATTTCTTAGTAAAAAAATAATTTTGAATCGTGAAATTGCATATTTTTTTCTAAGTTAATTAAGAGGCAGTCCACAAACACAACATTTGAAGATAATTATGATTTTTTGTTGATTTGTTTTCCTCCTTTCAAAGCTTTTTATGATTTTTTTTAATACAAGGTTTTTGTGACCACCAAAAGTTGTGGACCACCTTCCAATCTTTTTTCCTCAAATAAACTCAAATAATGAATCAAAAACTCAATCTAATAGTAACGAAATGAAAAAAATCTAAATAAAGGCCGAACGCTGCTTCTTACCAGCTGCCCTTGAATTTTTTGAACTTTTCCTGACATTCGGCTGAAATCCATTGCTGCTGGAGAATTTTCACTTCTTTGGCGAGGTGAGACTCAATGGATCCTAGGAAGTCTTCGTTCAGAAGGCCTTTTGTAGATTCCACTGCCTGTGAAGGGGAAAAATGTTAACGTAGGTCCAGATACTCTTTTCTCTATGTTATGTCTTCTAAAATAGATTTTCTCACGAAACATGTAAACAAACGAAGAAACGAGAGATTCGACTTGTCTATTTTTACGATTTTTACGAACTTCCTTTCACGATCTCAGTTTTCGCTCCGAGCTTCCAATCAGTTTTCAATCAGAAATTGTCGCAGGCGTGTGAAAATAACTCACGATGAATAAGTTTGCACCATTTACAATTTTTCTTGCTGCACTTCTGACGCTAGTGTACGCTGACTTGTTCCTGAGACGCAGTGAAGAGTTGGAGGAATCGTTTTGCGAGAAATCAGACATCTGCAATCTCGTGCACAATCCCAAATGGGGTCTCAATTCAGTGGAAAAGTTGTGCAAGTGCCCTGAAGGGACGTTTTGTCCGACGAACTTTTCGCCGAACGACGGAACGAGTCTCCTGGTGAACGCAAGAACGCAAATGAAGTTCTGCACACCACTTTACGAGCTGCAATCTGACCTTGAAGTATGCAACAAAAGTGGAGTCGCAGTGCGTGTTAGAACAATGTACCTCGTCGACAAGATTTTTAACGTTTCAGCGAGTTTACTTTGCAACTGCAACCAAGAAGGACCAATTTACTGGCAATACCACTCGAGAAAGGGAAATTACGTGAAGGAAGATGAAAAGTTATTTGAAGTCTTTGACAACTTTCAGTGTTCGGGTAAGACTTCGACTGATATGTGTTTTCAATGTTTAATATTTGCGTTTTCTTAGAACTTCAAAAGTGCGGATCGAAAGATTTTTGTGGATTTGCTCGACTCGACTTGGGCTTTATTTATCAACGTTGCACTTGCGATTCAGTTAACGACTGCAAGTTTTCGGTAGATGAATCAGAAGTTGAAGAAGACGTCGAGTCTGAATTATTTTACAAAGGACTGGTATACAAGTCGCGATGCGTCAAAAACGAGACGTTCGAACACTGGTGACAACTTACTTGAGAGGAAAAACTAGCAACCGTTTTGCAGCAGTCCATCAGTTCTTTGTCATCCACTATGATTTTTGTTATCAGTCCATGGGTTTGAGCGGCCTCAGCTGTCAATGTGTCGTTCAAATAAAACATTTGGTTGACCTGAAATCATAATCCATGATAGTGTCAAAGGTTCCTAACAAAATATAGTTTGCTATAAACAATACTTACAGCTGAACAGTTTACTTTTCCGCTGAACTTCAAGATAGAAATCCCTTCAGGGTTTGAGCCTATTTTGGCATGTGGGAGTGAAAACGTGGCCGTTGGCATGGCCAGCACGAGATCGAAGAGCGGAAGCATCGAGACAGATATGCCTGTTATTGGACCGTCAACTCCGCAGATCAGCGGCTTCGGAAACGCGGCTAAAGAAATCAAGAAATTCTTGAGGGCGGTGACCAGATCGCTCGCTGCTTGCTTTCGCTTGTCAACAGTCGGTTGAACTAGCGTCAAGTAATCCAAGCCTTCTGAGAATCCTTCACTTGAAGTAATCAGCACGGCATTGGATCCGTCAGTCTCAATTTGGTTCAGCAGCGACTTCATCTCAGACAAAAGCGAAATCGACAGCGGATTCTGGTTGATAGTGATATGCGTGACGGTTCCGCTAGGAGTTTGAATTTTTTCCAGTTTGTACTCTTTGCTATCGCTTCCATTAGAACGACGCTCACTAGACCGTTTGGCTGGACTTGCGGGCGTTTCAATAGTAGCAGCTGCACGTTTCCTTCCTTTTGGCGCAACAGGTGTCGGCTTTTCTTTGTTCTTTGTGATGACGGTAGAAATCTTCCCACGAAGCTGTTCAACGAAGTCCTTGTTTAGAACGTTATCAGCCGGAGACTTTGTGTTCTTCTGGGGAGGCTTTGCAAATTCAAATCCGTCTTTGTTGCCTTGTTTGAACTTCTTTGAATTTGGTGGTGGCGATTCTAGGCTTTCATTCACATCAACACTCATTCTGCGAGGGCTTGCAGCGGAGCTTGAATAAGAACTGTTAGAACGGCGTCTGATGATCATTGCGTCATCGCAAGTGTCTTGTGCTTTGTAAATGTAGTCCCAAGTATTGTCAGCCTTCTTTTTTCGGACTGCAGGTACTTTTGGGACAACAACCTTCGGTTCTGGAGCAGATGTTGTTGGTGTCGCATCGCGTTTAGCCCTTGAACGTCCTGACGCTTTGACTTCTGGTGGAGATGAGCTCTGCTTCAAAACAACGTTCTTGATTGCCTTAGCTTTTGTTACCAATGAAGACTTTTCTTGTGACTTGTCGATTAGCAACTTCTGATCAGGCTTGATGTCGATGTCCGGAACGTCTTGGTTGTTGTTTTCTCGTTCGAGAGAATAGATCATATTAACGGCTCCCTCGTCTTGCAGCAGTTTGTCAATTTCGGAGAGTTTCTTGCCTTTCTTAGTGGGACCTTTAAGTGCCGGACCGGATTCTTGGGCAGCAGCGTTTGCTTTTGTGATCGTTTCCTTCGTCACCTTTTTAATCGTGATCGATGGAGGTAATGACAGTGGCATTTTGTCAACCGCTTTCTTGTCCGATGAGGGATCCCAGATTTCTTTCTTCTTTACGACGCGACTTCGCTTGAACGTCGCTGGCTCAGCAGCGGAAGCGTTGATGTTTAGGATCTTAGGAGGGGCAGCTTTTGATGCATTTTTGTTGAGAATATTTGGCTCAACCGGTAATTCAACAGTGCGAGCCAGCTTCGGCTTGGACTCGGGAGACTCGTTCAAGATGGTCATGTTGAGAATCTTGATTTTAGGCTCACTTGCGTCATCGGACAAATTCACAACCTCGAGAATCATTTCATCGTCCTTGTCGTCGTCCGTCCATTCAGCAGCCAGCGATTGCACAATTGACTGGGCCTGAACACCTGCGGCTTTTGGTGTTGTTGAAGAGTTAACCTTCTTGTTCTTGCGCACAGGAAGGCTGGCGATCTGCCTCATCGCGATTTCCCGCTCCAACAATTTGGCTTTTGCTTCAGTGACAATCTCATAACTGCTGTTTTCTGCTGAGTCCGTTGCATCTTTGATAATGACGTTTCCCTGGTCATCTTGCACAATCTCATAGAGACCCGCGTCATCCGACTTTCCTTCGAGGATATCGATTAGTTCTTGGTCGTGCATTTGAACAGTGTCCTCAGCGGATTGCTTCACTATCGGCGTTGTGTTTAAGCCCGAAAGGATAATTTCTTGCGGAATCTCGATTGTTCCAATGATTTTTTTAACAAACGGCTCGTGTTTTGAGTTTTTTTGACGAATTTCATCTTCCAGCTCCGCTTTGCTGACGATCGGGCTGCTCAAGTTGTGGCTCATCTTTTGAACGTGTAGAGTTTCACTCAAACTCTGTTCTTTGGACACTTCGGTATCGGAACTTGAGGGCGTTGGCTTCTTCTTAGGTTTCCTGTCTAACTTGTTCAAATTCTCAAGCTGTTTGCGAGCAATTTCAGCCTGAACAACTTCGCCTGGCGGAAGCTCAAGCGAGTTTGTATTTCGAAGCGGTGGGATCACCAGATCGAAGCCTTTGGGCAGCGTGACAGTATCGATTTCAGACTCCATCACTCTAACTTCTAAAAACATGCGAGTTTAGGGCAATGAAATTTATAAATGAAGTTTGATAAAGTTTACCAATTGAAATTGAATTTCAGAAAAACTTAACAGTGACTTTGACGAAACTTTTAAGGCAAACTTCGAATCAAACACAATTGTGCGGCTTCAATGACTGTTTTGTCATTAAGATTATAACTGTTAAACTGTCTGTAAAGAGTCGCGGTCTGATAAGGCGATCAAATGAAAATCAGGGTAACAAACTACGTTGTTGTTCGAAGCCCGGCCGTGTTTACGTTTTGCATAGGAAGTTGCATCGAATTCAGTGGACAAAATATTATGGACGTGTGTAGGCTCTGTTTAAACGAATGTAGTGACGCAACGTCGATTCATCGCCTGCACAAAGGACAGACCATAATTTCAGTGATAAAATCGGTGATTCCTGAGATTTCTATCGAAAATGACGCGTTTTCAAAACTGATTTGCACTGAATGTTTGGAGATTGTAACATCTGCTTTTGACTTACGTTTAATAAGCATTGAAAACGAGAAGAAGCTGAAGCAAGGCTGCGGTGTCAGAATAAAAACGGAAAGAGACCCTTCACCATCGAGTGTATACGCTGAATGTGGAAGCTGCTTCGACGATCACCAAGAAAGTAATTCACACGAACAAAAACTCCCGAAAAGCTCAAATCGCCTTAAGCGCGTTGATACCAAGAGCCATGTGATTATTACACCATTGCGAGGAAAGAACAATAAAATCGAAGAGTCCAGCACTACGCAATTCGTAGATATAAAAGTCGAAACGGAAAATGAAGCGCCAGGACCATCGCCAAAAGAGTCTCGAGAAAAGCTGAAGTGCTTCTTGTGTTTCTTTTCCTGTCGTTTCACTAAAACCTTGGACAAGCACATTATGAAGCACCAAAATGGACAGCTGAAAACAAAAATTAAGAACAAAGTGTTGCCTGTGCAAACGACAGCTCAAAAGCAAAAAACTTCGAAGGCTGGAAAAACAGACAAACTGCAGTGCAGTGATTGCAAGTTCCAATGTCAGTTTCATAAAACTCTCGAAAAACACATTGAAAGTCATGTTCAACCGAGACCATCACGAGCTGGGCCTAAAATTTGCACATTTTGCAACACGGAATTTCCTTCGCTTACTGAATTGAAACTTCACGAGTACATACATTGTGACTACGTTGAACAGTACGAAGAACCCGGGTCAAAAAAATTCGTTTGTTCTCTCTGTCCTGCTCAATGCGACACTGAACGTTCAGTTCAAATTCACCTTCTGAGCCACGCTGCAGAATTCAACTCAGAAAAAATTCTCTTCTGTATCAAATGTCCTCGGCTGTTCCACAACTTCGAAAGCCTAGTGAGTCACACCAGCTTCCACAACGAAAATATCACGCATAGATGCTTGAAATGTTTCAAGAAATTCTCATCAAATGGAAAGAAGCTTCTTAAACATTTGAGACGGCATTCTTCATTCGAATGTGATTTTTGTGGCTTAAACACAGATAACAAGCCTCGACTCGAAGAACATATTTTGGCCTTTCACCTTTCTTACAAGCAGTTCCTTTGCACCGGATGCGGGGAATCGTTCGCTTCTAAAAACAGCTTGCAGCTCCACGTTAAACATAAGCACGACAACGAAAGAAACTTTAAATGCACACTCTGTCCAAGTCGTTTTTTCAGGAAAATGGATTTGCTTAATCATCAAGGAGTTCACACTAAAGTGGCCGTAAGAACTCAAGATATTTCTCTATAGAAGAAAAGTCTTCATTTTTTATTTCTTTTATTTTACAGAGTTTCCAATGCGACAAATGCCCAAAGAAATTCAAAGCTGTAATACAAAAATATTATCGATATCTTTTTTCTTTAACTATAAGTAAATTTTCACAGTACCGTAATCTCGATCGCCATCAAACGTTCCACAATCCTGCTAAAGTGAACGAGATGAGAAGCAAACACATTTGCGATTTCCCTGGCTGTGGACGAGGTTTTTTGACGAATTACTCAAAAGCTCGACATGCCGTTACGCATAGCGGGGCTGTAAGTAATATGAATAATATAATTTTAAATTTGCTAATGATCCCTGTTCATAGAAACCCTGGCCTTGTACCGTGGAAGGCTGCGATCGCGCATATACACAACGAGGTGACTTGAACAAGCATTTACGATTCCATTACGGCGAAAACACTTACTCTTGTGAATTTGAGGGTTGCAACATGAGATTTAAGCTGAAAGGTGACTTGAGGCATCATCATGACGAGCATTACAAACCAATCTTAAAGCAAAGCCAATAAAATCAGAAAAATGAGATCAATAAAAAGATTTGGAACTTTAAAAAATGAGAGTAAAAGTTTGTGTCAAGAACAAAGCATCTCTTCTCCTTTTGTTTTGGTTGCGTCAAGTTTGTCGTTTTTTATCACAGTACCTAGTTGATCGTTCGTCAAATCGTGCTCGTGAATTCTCGTTAATTGGGGGAAAAATGGCTAAGAAAAGAGAGACGGCAATGCCTGTTGCCAACAAAGAAGATTCAGCCACTCAGACTACACCGCCACCATCAGCGAACCACAACAACGCGGAAGAAAATACTTCAACAGATTACGAGTCAGAATCTTCTGCAGAATTTCGCTCTGATGTTGCGGCAAATTCCACAGAAAATGCTCCGCGGACACGAAAACCTTATCAATTTAAGAACGCGGGCTTGGTATTCCCTCCTGTTCGAGTGATTAGACACCTGAAACTAGGGAAATACGCAAAAAATATTCTCAAATGTGAGTGCAAAAATTTCTAATCATTGGCAGTGATCAGAAATTATTAGCTTTCAGCTGCTGGCGTCTATCTTGCTTCCGTTTTAGAGTATGTTACAGGTGAACTGCTTGAAGGGTGCGTCGACCAAGCAACGTACAAGAAGAAGAAACGGATCACACCCAAGCATGTCCATGACGCGATCAAGCATGACTTGGAATTCAGTGACATTTTAAAAAATGTCATTATTCCCGGTGGCGGTGTTTTGCCCTTCATTCACCAAAGCCTTTTGCCGATAAACAAGTAGAAATTTAATTTTTTGAAACCCAAGCGAGTCAAATATTAAGAACTTTTTCGTTCCTAGAAAGGGAAGTCCACAACGAAAAACCAACCGACAATTGGAATTGTCTTCTGATGATGATGAATAATAACTGTTACCAAGTTTAGCTGCTTAAGTTAAAGATTGGCTAACGCCTTAATTAATCATTAAGGAAAATTTAATCTGTTCGTAAAAATTATAGTTTACAGTCGTTTACAGTAAAAGAAATTAATTTTTTTT